>BQNB010171374.1:0-13572 GCA_026074375.1 Tanacetum coccineum | reverse complement strand
GCTTAACGATTAAAATTAAAAGCGAACGCGTACGAGAAAAAAAATAAATAGTGAAATTAAATAGTATTGTAAATGACCTGAATATACGGAATGTTACAGAAACAACAAGGACTTAAAGATAAATATTAAGTTAGCTTTCATAGTAAGCTAGGTTTTATGTAAACCCTAGCCCCTCTAGTATATAAAGAGAGGTATGGTGAATAGTTTTAGTATCCATCATAGTTAGATCTCTCCAAATGAGAGTCTAATAGTTAGTTAGTATATGTAATAGTTAGTAGTTAGTTTATAGACGTGTTATAGTCGTCTATATGTATTAGTAGCCTCAAGGATCATAAGATCCATGTTACAGTTAGGTAACGTATTAATAATATTGAGGCATGAACGTTCGGTTAAAACCTTGTTTAATAACTTATTGTTCTTTATGATTTCCGCTGTGCTTATTAATGTTGTTTGTAATAGATGTGCTAGATCAGGGTTTAACAATTAGTATCAGAGCAGGTTGCTCTTGATATCTAGGGTTCGATCAAGGTTTTCATGTCGTGCTTATTTTCTGATTTGGTGTAAAGGTGTGTTTAATAAAACTAGGGTTTTGAAAGAAACCCTAACTATATGAGAAGCAGCAAGAAGATGGATCAACAGCAGGTACATGGTTCTGGTTGACGATTTGGTCTCATTAGGGTTTTCTATGAACCCTAATCTAGTCATCATATTTGTTTCGTCCCGTTTACAAGAAGCAGTATCATGATTAGTACTGCTTTCAGAACTTAGTACTGCCTATTATGATTTAATACTACTTGAAGATGTGACTTAATACTGGCGGCTTTTTGTTAATACTGCTAATGGCAGTTACTACTGCTTGGGGTAAATTATTAGTGTTGCTCATAATACGGTTAATACTGCTGGTTTTAAATTTTAATACTGCCTTTGTCGTCCGAGGTATTTTTAAGTCTGCTATGCTGTCTCAATTAAGATTATAGCTAGTTTGTACTGCTAGCGTTGGCCGATATCGGATGTCACACACTTTTTGGTTTATTAGATGCATTTGGATCTTGAATATTGATGGCTTGTTGTGGAAAGTATTGTGAAGACATTTGATGCAATGGCTTTTTAAATCAATTATGTGACAAGGTACCACATATTGTTTCGTAGAATCGCCGATGAGCAACGTACAAATAAGACTACAACAGATCGCTGGATGAGGCAGCAGTCACATGAGAGAAGACGATGTTATTGCACTTAGATGTTTCTCATTAATAATTACTATTTGAAGCCAACACGGACGCATTTGGCTCATTTTTGGTGATTATTTTGAAGAAGATTGGTTATTACTTATATGATGTTGTAGTTGATTTTCACAGGTGCGTGTCTTATTATATCTCAAATGGCTGACAACATTTAAAGATAACTTGTTCGTGCTTATAATGTGGTGACGAAGACTTGACAAATCTAGCAAACGTGTACGATCTATCTTATGGTGCTTACTACGTACATTTGCTATCACTTAGTATGTGTCTCATAGAAGATGAGGATTTTTGTCAAGAGGTTGCGGTCTACTTATAGTTATCAAATGATTACCAGCATTTGTATAAGTTCGACGTCATGTGGATAGTGCAAGACATAAGACACAAGCTTGGGAGATTCTACTTCTTCAACATATGGGTAATACTCGTTTTTTTCCATCAATAATTACTACTTGAAGCCTACTAAGTTCGTGATTCAAAGAGATGGTTATCACTTAAGGGGAAGTGCTTATTAGTTGCTTATCTACACGAAGACCTTTATTGGATGATTACAAAAAGGGGAAGAAGTTTCATGATTTGCAACTTATTATGAGTGGTGACTTACAGGAAGATCTTAATTCAAGGGGAAGCTTTGAAGGTTGTTTCGTACATGAAGATTGTTTTGTAATCTCAAATAGGGGAAGATTGTTGGGAATTATAATTTGATGATTACAAAACATTATATGCAACATTGAAGATAAAAGAAACAACAAGGACTTAAAGATAAATATTAAGTTAGCTTTCATAGTAAGCTAGGTTTTATGTAAACCCTAGCCCCTCTAGTATATAAAGAGAGGTAGGGTGAATAGTTTTAGTATCCATCATAGTTAGATCTCTCCAAATGAGAGTCTAATAGTTAGTTAGTATATGTAATAGTTAGTAGTTAGTTTATAGACGTGTTATAGTCGTCTATATGTATTAGTAGCCTCAAGGATCATAGGATCCATGTTACAGTTAGGTAACGTATTAATAATATTGAGGCATGAACGTTCGGTTAAAACCTTGTGTATATTATTGTTCTATTCCGCTATGTTTATTCATATGAGCTTTAATATTATATCCTAGATGTGCTAGATCAGGGTTTAACAAAGGTTCTCATCTTTAACGTTCTCTCTCTTGAGAGATTCTACTTATGCCTTGTAAATCTTTGGCGGTAGGTTTGAATTAATGGTCATCACTAAGGCTCTTACCCTGAGAGGCTTAGCTCGTTCATTTCTACTTAGAGCGTCTGCCGCAACACTTGCTTTTCCAGGGTGATATCGAATCTTACAATCGAATCACTAACCAATCTTAACAATCTACGTGGTCTCATGTTCAATTCCTTTTGATCTATAATGTGTTGTAATCTCTTATGGTTTGTAAACGTGGTGCGTTTCATGCCATACGGGCAGTGTTCCTAAATCTTGAGAGTAAACACTATTGCCCCTAATTCTAGGTCGTATGCCGTGTAGTTCTTCTCATGAAATTTCAGTTGTCGAGAGTCGTAATCTATTGCCTTCTCCTTCTGCATCATTATAGTGCCAAATTTTAGTTGTCGAGAGTCGTAATTAATTGACTCAATCTTGGCGGAATCTCTGTGATGTCTTGACTATCAACAACGTGGCTGAGAAATTGCACTTTCGGGAGCCAGAATTCACACTTGGAGAATTTGGCGTACAATTCCTTATTCTTAAGGAATTCCAAGATATTCCTAAGGTGTTCCTCGTACTCCTTATATATGCTTAAGTAGATAAAGATATCATCGATTGATACTATCACAAACTTATTCAAGTACGACTTTACACACTTGATTCATGAGATTCATGAATACCTCTAGTGCGTCGATCAAACCAAATGGTCATGACATGAAACTAGGTCTTATAAATCCCTTTGAGTATGCGACATACTACATCGGAGACGGTCAACTCTATTTCTCTCAACACATAACATGCCTCCGAGTCTCAAGTTATCCCGCTCCAACGTACCAAATCCTATCAAACAACTCAGCTCTCTGCTCACTAGCAACTATCGATGCATACTTATTACTTATAACACCCCGTATTTTCAGGTCATATTACAACTTCAAAAATTCTATTTTCTTGCTAGTTAAATCATTTTTACGTGTTTACTTCCGTTTAAATCGCCTTCGTTAAATCGCGTGGACACCAAAAGTTAGTGATTAGCTAGAAAACGTAACCTAAAACTAATAAGGCCTTACTCGATCCTTCCATGCTCGTCAATCGATTTATTTTCGCGCCAAGAAAATTACATAGTCACGTTCATTCAAATCGACCACAATAAAAACTTATGCAAACAAACTACATTAACCTTTTATCTTCAACAAATTAGGAAGCCAGGTAAACCTTAAAATAAAATCTATATACTCCTACAAACTAGCCTAGTGTCGACATTTTCCCTCCTACATAAACATACAATCACGTTGGGATAGTATCAGATAAACACATGGAAAAATTCAAGACCCCTTTAACTTCTAAAAACCATTGGATAAAAGCCCATAACCCTCTTCTTTAAAAACCCATACATACTCGTGATTATGTAGGTTGCTATAATCTCGGTTTTGCCTCCAAGAAACCCACAGTAACCATCTTTTTGATCCTGTACCAAACTGTTTACCCAAATTGCATTTACAAACTCTTGTGATCACCTCCTTTGACTAGTAAACTTTCCCTAATAATGTGTATAAATAGGATGGTTTTCATTCTTGTTTGCACCAAAGCAAACCCACGTCTAGTTCTCATAGTCCTTCATCTCTCACACAGCCTTGTGCTCCATCAAACACAGCAAGTATACTCCCTCCCAATACCCAACACGCATAAAATCATAAACCCTAAAAAAAACCATAATCATAAATTTGTCACTTGTGGGCTTCTTTTTGGTCGAAGTATAAGGAAGCTAGAGGTGTCTTGAGGGTTGTTCCAAGTGCACGAGTGGGGGACAAAGCTGGTTGGACGTTTGGCTTATCAAAAAGGGGTCGAGTTGGTTTTATAGCAAGTTTAGGGTTTCTTTTTTTTCGTTGGGTTAAGTTCGGTGCACATCCTCTTTGCATTGCTGTGAGTTCGCA
This sequence comes from Tanacetum coccineum, assembly GCA_026074375.1. NCBI lineage: Eukaryota > Viridiplantae > Streptophyta > Magnoliopsida > Asterales > Asteraceae > Tanacetum > Tanacetum coccineum. The sequence continues at coordinate 9,231 of BQNB010171374.1, read as the reverse complement.
CTTGATGTGTATAGTTATATACATATAATATAAAAGTATAAAGAGATTTACTAAAAATCCTTGAGGACAAAGATTTAAAGTAAAAATCTACACAAAAATATCCTACGTAAGCCGGTAAGTGATTACCGAGTCGTTTTCCCAAAGATTTATGAAATTGAGACCCCGTTTGTTATTTGGACAATGACTTGAATTGGTTCGAAGATGATTATTTTCTAAAATCCTAATAGTGAGCAAATAAAGGCATGATTAAAATTAACTACGAAAAAATAATAACGGGAATTCAATAAAACGCGACAAATAAGCAAGCACACTAAAATTAAATCCTAAATGATTTTCTTAACTTTTCCTAATCCTAATTGATTATTTAAAAGAAGATGCTAAGGAAATTCTAAACCGAGGGTGTTTAAATCTTTAAAAAAAATGAAGAAAACATGAACGGGGACGAAATCCCGTTATTTAAAAAATGAACTTTCAAAATATTAACCCTACGAAACTAAATTTCAAACCTAAGCCTAGAATATGATAAGAAAATTTTATAAAAAAGAAAATTATTTTTTTGATTATTTTTCTATTTTTTTATGATTTTTTAAAGTTTTTAACAAAATTAATTCACGAAAAATATAAAACTTTAAGCTAAAAATCCTTAAAAAAAATTTAAAAGTAGCTTATGATAAGCAGGATGCAGGAAAAATATCAAATCCTAAAGAGCTAAACTAAATAAGCCGGGAAAAATCAAATAAGCACTCGAAGTGCTTATTATAACTAAAACTTAAAAAAGGGGTAAAAGGATTTTAAATGCACCTTAGGACGTAAAAGTCTCAAGGGCGCAGTGGTTAGAGGTGTGTGGTGTTGTGTTATAAAGGTTGAGGAGGGTTGAGGTTGTGGGTTCAAGTCCTACTCACCCACAATTTCCCCTCTTCCTTTTTTTTTTATTTTTTGCAAAAACTTTGAAAAGCAAAGTTATAAAACTTAGAAAAACTAACAACTTTAATGAAAACAATTTTTTTTAAAATCAAAATTTAAGCTGAAAACAGCTTTTTAAACAGACAGAAAGCTTAATTAAACTTTTATTAAAACTTGATAAGCTAAAAACGGGTATAAGCTAAAGCTAGAACTAAATAAGCTATCATCTAAACTCAAAACTAACCTACTAATACTCTAAGCTAGAAATGAACTATAAAAAGCACCAAGCCATAATGTGAAATTTCAATTATAGCACTTATTATAATCTGCATAACAAAAACAGGCCTTAAGGGCAACTTTAGGCTTAATTTTCTATAAGCAAACAGATCCTTATGACATTCTAGCTTATATCATCTTAAACCTTGGCCAAAAAGCTACATAAAACCACTTTTAAAAAGTATTTTGAACTTAAAATGCTTAATGTATAAGTTGCTTCAAAACTGCTTGTTTACTCAGCATATACTGAGTGAACTTTTTATTATGAAAAGACAAACTGCTGAATTGCAGCTTAAAAACAGATATCAAAATAAGCCAACCATTTAAAAATAAGTTCAAACATATTATTATTAACCTACAGACTACTTGTAAACTAAAAATCAAGTCCTAAAAACTAATTTTACCCTCTAATAATTGAGCTTAAAAGTGGTTGATTGCCTATTTTTGCTACTGATGCAGTTGACATCCTTTTTAACCAAAACTCAAATCCAATAAGAGCAGACCTAATGACTTGATTTAAACATCTTTATAACACTAAAACTAAAGCAATTTGAGCAATAACAATAACTAGAAAAGACTTAAGCTAGAAATTCTACTAGAACTGACTTAATGATCACAAATTCAAAATAACAACTAGAAAACCTATGAAAACTTGATCAAGCCTAACAAATAACCTAGAATCCTAACTTCTAATACCTAAAAATGAAGTTTAAAATGAATCTAAGAGACCAAATGGACTCAAGCAGTACTAACTCAAGTTAGTACTGCTTGTCCCAAACACCCCCTTATTTTCTTAAAAGTCATTTTAAGCTTATAAGATTGAGATTCAGATAACAAACTTCAAATACCAGATAATAATAAGCTATAAACAGACTTAATCAACAACTTTTAATAAACAAATAAGCCAGAAAAATAAGCTAGTGAATTATGCTACTATTTTTGGTTTTTTTAACTATTTTATAGCAAAATTATGAAAACTAAGATTTAAACTAAAAAACTAACACAATAAGCATCAAAGCATAATAACAAGCAGTAATAAGCTATTCTATACTACAATAAGCAAGCAATAAGCAATGATAAGCTGAAATTCAAAATTAAGCTATAAAAAGGAATTGAGAACTTACAAGAGCCTTTGCTCTAAACAAGGCTTATCAAAATGCTCTTATGAGCTATCAACAAGCTCCAGCTTATCTTATGATAAGCTAGTGAGGTCCTGGAAGTCCTTCCATTACTGACTTCCCTTCCAATTACAAGCTGAGGTACTTTTAAGGGAGGATTTGTGTCTTATTAAGCTTAGTTAAGCTTTTGTGAGCTTAACTAAGTGTAAACTAACTAAAGTAGCTTAAGAGAGCTTATGAGAAGCTTATAATCAATTTAAACATAAGTTGCTAAATGAAAAGTATCACTGAATTCAACAAGTTATAAGAGAAAACTGAATTTAATTAAGACTAAAAGCTGATTACATTACTTGAAAAGAGATTACATTGAATTTTAAAGAACAAAGCTAAAAATTACAAGCTACAAGCTAAATTAAGCTACTCCTAAAAATTAAGCAAGATAAGAACTCCATTGTAAGTGAGAGAGCCCTCCTATTTATAGGAGTAGGAAGAAACTTCTAGGTCCTTAAAGACGCTCCCCTCCGATTTGATCTCTGCCCTTAAATCATTTCAATCATTGGATACTCAATTGTGACCCTTGGATGAGATTGTGAGCACACGGATTGCCAGCGTGGCAATTCTTGTGTCAGAGGCCTTGTGCTTCTTTTGGCTTGATTTTAGTACAAAATTCCCATCAAGGTGTGTTTCTTTGTAGCACGCGTGTTAACCCATTGAGCCCGTGTAGGATCATTTTTGGTATAAAAAGGATATGTGATTTCTCACATATCAGCACTCCCCTTTTTCTTTTATTTAGATTGCACGTATTCGTCCTTAGTAATGCTTGAAAACATCTTGGTTTAAAAATCAAAAGAATAATGAGTCCTTTTACCTCTTTTCGCAATGTCACAGTAATAAACAAGTCATGCACCCTCTTTGTGCCTTGGCTAATTGCGAACAAGCAATAACAAGGGGCCATGATTGTTAAGTTATAATTTGTAGAAACACTTGGCCATATGTTGTTATGCAATTGTGTGCAAAACCCCTTTATACTATCTCCTAACGTGCATGAGTAAAAAGAAATCGTATATGTACCTAGAATAAACGCAGCCCACGCTAATAGATTTGAGTACACTTTTTCGACCCCTAGAAGTAAAGATAAAATCGAATCTTAGTTAGTACTTGTAAAGGGCATGTAAGGGTTTGTTTTGCCCTAGAATTACCAAATTTCGTCAAGTATATAAAAAGTTATAAAGTCTCAAAGTCAGCGTGTAAGACTGTCATTGATGCCCTTTTATATAAAACAGCCCAACTGATCATTTTTTTTGACAACTAGCTCACGCGTATGATTAGTTTTAGGTCGAGACTAAAAGCTCCTAGTTAAAGACTGAGGTATAAGGTTTATTATGGGCCAAGTGTTACGAGTGTTGGTTCCGTATTAAACTCACGAAAAGGAACCAAAGTTGGCAAATTCGTTGTGTGCCTGGGCATTACCACGAACACTTGGTGTGCAAGTGGTCATGACTGCCACGAGTACACCCTATCTTTCGACCCATTTTCGAACAGGTTAGCGACCTTGTCATGAAAAACTTATAAAAGATAAATACTAGCCAGTAGGCCATAGAATATTAGGGTACATTTAATTTGCTCTAATGATAGGTAACGAACCCACAAACTATTTCAAAACTCGGGCTACGCACTCAGCGTCCGCTAAAAATAAGCTATATTTTTCTAAGTGTTAAAACAGCCTTGTGACCCACGCATGTTTATCCAAAATTTTAACACATTAAACGACCAATTTAGACAAAGCTCATTTAACGAAAATCGTAGTCTACCCAGCTGAGCTTACAAATATAATTTTACTTTTCCATATCATCAACTAACGAACTTTGAATTTAATTGTAAAACTCTACGACACCTCATGATAAAACGTAGTAATATATAAGTTTAACTCAAAAAGTAAATGTCGATGTTTCGTCTAATTAATTCACGTACTTAGAGACTAAACCAAGGGCCGACCTAAACTAATAATTTAACGTATATACAACCTAGTTTCTTAAAAGTCCGAAGTCGTAATTTATATACTTGTATCTAAGCCGCCTTGACCCGATAAAGTTGACTATTTAAAAATGAGAAACTGTTTTTCAAATATCATTAATTCAAATATACTTCAAGCACAAACTAGGGACGAGATTGCAAGTATTTATATTATTATTTTCCTGTTTAGTGAATATGTATTATTGATTCATAGGTTTCAGATAAAGTCTTTTGCATCGTTTTCTGTGCCATTACCTTGCTATTTCGTTATCATTACTTGAGGTGAGTTTATAGTCCCCATCTTTTATACTTTTTCAATCGTTTATCAAATCTCGGGGATATGTTTGTTTTACAAACTAGATGCAAGTACATTTTAAATTCAAATAATACGAGTTTGCCTAAGTAGCTATAACCCACTATGCCCATCATCATGAACTGTTAATTGCATAGATGTAATTGTTAATTGCATTATGTGAGCGCGAATGTTATGAATAGATCTATCTGGGATTAATATCCCCGTTCGGGCAAGTAGCACTTGCTAGTTTACTGGTTGTCCAAAAAAGACGAATGTATACCATTTGGAATCATAGATGTTACGGGTTGAACATCCACATTGGGCAAAGTCATTTATATGTATTTGATATACATACATTGTGTAGCTTCGGTGTCATGAGCTTAGTGCATTTCGTAATACATTTTTATGATACTGTATTTGTTACTTTATTACAGGGAAATTGGTATGTGTTTAATTACACATACCTTTTACCTTTAAAAACGAGCTAAAATAACCAAAAACGGACTCAAAATGCCAAATATATGCTTGTTTTGCTAATTGTGTTGTGCAGAAACGGATATCTCCAAAAAGACGAAAAACAAGCAAAAAAAGCGACCAAAACCGGACCAAGGGGATGGTAAAAGTGTTGTGACGACGAAGCCCAAATCAAAGTCAAAGTCAACTCCGAGAAGAAAAAGCAAAGAAAATATAACCTTGAGGGGTCAAAAATGCCAAACCCCCTAAGTTTATTATTAGGAAACAAAGGACAGGGAGCTGGAATTTGCAATATCATTAAAGATCTAAGACTAAGGGTCCAAAATGCCAACGCAATAATTGGTCCTTTATCCTTTTAAATATAAGCCACAAGGGTGATTTATGCCAATTTGGGAACTTCATTTATAAAAGAAAGAAAAAAAAATAAAAAACAAGGGAAAAGAGAATGAAAGAGAAACGATGTGGAGGGCTTTTTTGTACGCAAACCAAACATACCCTTAATCATCTTTCAACCTCCCTCTGTCAAAACCCAACTTGTATTAATCATTTTCCCATCTTCCGCAAATACAAACCAGCCAGCCACCTGTTTGCTACTCATACTTATACTGCAACACTCTCAAACACTTGACAAAACTTCCCACTCACCCCAACATGGCCATAATGCCAAGTTGGCCAATCCAAGGGCATTTTCGATCCAAGGTTGAGATGAGGAATAACAGGAAATTAAGGGCCAGGATATATTGTGTGTTTATACTCGACAAACCTAGCACAGGTAAGACTTATATCAGCAAACAATCACAGTCAAGCTCAACTAAGAAGAAAAGTAATGAAAGTCAAACAGAAGACTTCAGCTTGTTTTTTACCTTTATCTTTGTATAAATAAGGATAGTGAAGCATGTAAATAAGTGTGTAATTTTTGAGTTTTTAATATAAAACTTTTTCCTTTATGCAATTTGTTAATAAAAGTTCCAAGTTTAATGGAAATTTCAGTTTGTTTTGCATTTCGTTTGTGATGTTCCAGTTTATCATTACCGTAAGTTTGTTTTAAAGCTTCTATAAGCTCTGAAGAGTCTATAACGCTTTTATTTGAGCTGTATAAAGTGTTATATAAGTTTTAAATTTTGCTCAAACCACGTTTAAATACTAATTACCTTTGCAATTTGAATTGTGAATGCATTTTGGGAAGTTGGTTTGGTAATGGAAAAACTATTGGACTCTAACCCTAGCTTATTAATAAGCTTGGGAGTTATAGCTTCCCTTTTGGGTCCTCTAGTTTAGCCAGAGGTTCATTGTTGTCTTTATTTAATTCTTTGCACTTTTCTTAAGGTTTCTGTAGATTGCTTTTTATTGTATATTTCCAGTCTTATCTTGCATAATAGTGGTAGTATATGCTTAAATTTTCATTTGGTTTAAGCTTTTGTATCTTTTATGTTTTACTTGTTCTTTTAATATGTATTTTAGCTAAATTGCCTTTTGCTTATTCAGCTTATCTAAGTGCCTTACATTTATGTGAAAATGGTTAATTAGTGCATAATATGTTCATTTAATCATTTGTCTTTAAAAGGCTTTGGCCTTATAAAATCTCTTGAAATTAGTTTTAAAAATGGGATTTCATAACTTAAAAGGGGTGCTTTGGGGTCAGGTGAAAATTGGGTCATTTTGCTCTTGAATGGAGGGTGGTCATTTGTTAAAATTTCATTTGCTATTATTTAGGTCGTTATTATAATGTGTTTAATATGTTTTTATATGTTGCATGTTAAAATTTACCAAGTTTTTATTAGCTTATTTGTGAACCTGTTGATTTTTGTTAAGTAGAGTGCTTATTTTTGAGTTTTAGCTTAAAGTAGATATTAACTTTGTTTGATATTAATTTTAAGTGGTTATTAGGCATTGGGTTAGTGTTGTTGTAATGTTGCAAATATGTTTTAAGTTTAAGTTAGACAAAATCTTCCCGACTGAGAGTTAAAAACGGGATAATTAGGATTTTGCAATAAGCTCATTCTGTTAATTTAGTGTTTCAAATTCTTTGAGTCTTTATTATTGTTAATGAGCTTAAATCTCTAATCTTTTTTAGCTTATATCATCATAAGAATCTAATTGCTTGCTCATTTTTAAGCTCAAAAGTGCTTATTTTCAGTAAAATCAAAAAAAAAAATAGTAGTTTAGTACATTGTGCTTATTCCAATGGCTTATTTAAAAAAGTGAAGAGGTGGGCTTAATAAGGACTCATTAGTGAGCTTATTTCCAAAAGCACCATTTAGTTTGGTTTATTTAGGAAATTTAGCTTATTTTATTTTGGCTTATTTTAGAAAAGTTAGAGTTACTATATTTTGATGCAATTTGAGTTGAGGTTAAGTTGTTTTTGGTTGAAAAGGCTTTGTGGAATCAGATTAGCAACATATAAGCTTTCCAAAACATCTTTCCTTTTTCATTTTGGTTTAATTTTGAGCTTTTTACACCTTATTTACTAAAAGTAAGTCCAAACCTTAACTTTATGCAATCAGCAGCTCTTTTGGCTTTTTGGGGCTTATTGAGTGCTTATTTTTATAGTGCCTTTATTAAAGTTGCATTAAAAAACATTGTCCCGGACAATTTAGTGTTTTGAGTTTTGGCTAAAAACGATTTTTTTATAATCAGCGTTTTGGAGCCTCGTTTTGCTGGGTTGAGCCTGTTTGCTGGTGTATTGTCGTTATCTGTAAATTGCCTTTTGCTTATTCAGCTTATCTAAGTGCTTAATTTCTGTTGAAAATGGTTCATTAGTGCTTAATATGTTCATATAATCATTTGTCTTTAAAAGCTTTGGCCTAAATCTCTTAAAATTAGTTTTAAAAATGGATTTCATAATCTTAAAGGGGTGTTTGGGTCAAGGCTGAAAATGGGTCATTTTGGCTCTTGAATGGGTTGTGGTCATTTGATAAATTTCATTTAGCTATATTTAGGTCTTATAAGCTGTTTAATCAAGTTTTTATTTGTTGAATTTCAATTTCCAAGTTTATATTAGCTTATTTGTGAACCTGTTGAATTTTGCTTAAGTAGAAGTGCTTATTTTTGAGTTTTAGCTTAAAGTAGATATTAAGCTTTGTTTGCATATTAATTTTAAGTGTTTATATGCATTGGGTAAGTGTTGTTGTAATGTGCAAATGTGTTTTAAAGTTTAAGTTAGAATCTGCATGAGAGTTAAAAAAAGGGATAATTAGCTTTTTCATAAGCTCATTCTGGCTTATTTAGTGTTTCAAAATATCTTTTGAGTCTTAATTATTGTTCATTGAGCTTAAATCTCAATCTGTTTTTAGCTTATATCATCATAAGAATCCAATTGCTTGCTCATTTTTAAGCTCAAAAGTGCTTATTTTCAGTAAAATCAAAAAAATAGTAGTTTAGTCATTTGTGCTTATTGTGCTTATTCCAATGGCTTATTTAAAAAAGTGAAGAGGTGGGCTTAATAAGGACTCATTAGTGAGCTTATTTCCAAAAGCACACTTTTCAGTTTGGTTTATTTAGGATTTTAGCTTATTTTCATTTTGGCTTATTTTAGAAAAAGTTAGAGTTTACTATATTTTGATGCAAATTGAGTTGAGTTAAGTTGTTTTTGGTTGAAAAGGCTTTTTGGAATCAGATTAAGCAACATATAAGCTTTCCAAAACATCTTTCCTTTTTAATTTAAAAGGTGCGTTTGGTGGTAAAAACGGGATTGCATGATAACAACGACTGCATGCAAAAATCAAATCGAAGATCTCCCCCATACTAGAACTAAACATCGTCCTCGATGTTTCAAAGGGGTTCCTACGTAAATCTAAGGCCGTTTATTAAGTGTGCCAAAAGATAAAACGTTAGTCGATTAGATTTGGATACTCAATTCCCGAAATGAAGCTGAGGATGTGAAAACCATAAGCACGAGAGTCTTCATAATCCGGGAATTTCCTGGACACAAAACACAAAACAACACAAAAATGAAAAAGGTGCATCTCTACACATTACACAGTTAGCAAAAAAAAAAAAGGGTACAAAAATATTTTCATTTTCTTTTAGTATAATTATCATTAAAAAAAAATAATAAAAAAAAAGAAAAGAAAAGAAAACCAAAAAGATAAAAACATTGTCTTTAATTATCAATAAAATTCACAAATTGGTAAAATACCAAAATATAATATT
>BQNB010171372.1:0-13572 GCA_026074375.1 Tanacetum coccineum | reverse complement strand
TGTCTTATATGAGAAAACAAACTTTCGTTTACGAATTATGTTGCAATAACACAATTAATTAGAACATAGAAAGTTCAATTTGTATTTTCGATAATTAAATTCTTAATAGAATTAACTACCAAATTAATTTACTAATTAAGACTAAGATCCAACTTGACCTCCGACTTATTAACCAGAGATCTGACCAGTGAGAAAACAAGTAGGGAAAGAGGTAAGCGACGAGCGTTAATTGCAATTAATGCAACTCTTAGATTTATGAGACCGGCCATAACATTAGTAATCATATAGTAATGTCACGAGCATGTTTAGTTCTCATCTTATGCCTCAAGTCTGAGGTCTGACCAGGTAACCAGATTTAAGTCCACCAAGCAAGAACGCGCAAAAATAGTTAGAGGTCTGACCAGTGAACCATAATTGCCATGGTTTTGGAATGACCCTGAGGTCTGACCAGAGAGGCCAAACCAACTACATGTGTTCTTGGTTGGGTGGCATTGACTTAAAATTTTCAAAGGGGTATGCACATAAATGTGTTAAAAACATGTATAAAGAGGCATGCAAAACAACTTTGTAGCACTAATTTTTAAAAACCTTTAATAATGACACTGTAGTGACATGTCATGGTTCACGATAACTCCAATCGAACACACAAAGAAGCGGAGAATCAGGTCAGCGCGAAGCGTATTAAAAACCCGAGTTCTTTAGGAAAATCCTCCTTAAACTTCTCTTATAGTTTGTTCTAGTGGATGAGCCGTACTTCCTATGAGTCCACAGCGTCCTGTTTTTAAATTCTAAATATTCTTGAAATCAAGTTTCATAGTTTAGAGTCTTATTAATTTTCTCAAAATCAAATTTTGCAAGAAACAAATAATAGGTCACAATGAACAAGTATTTTAGGCGTGTAATTAATAAACTTTGTTTTAATATCATCTTTCTCTATAAGTATTAGTCCATATTGCATACTATTAGGCGCGTATACGAGTAATCAAGTAAAAATATGCACATAAAGACTAAAACTAAAGATGACATTAACAAGTAAACATGTAAAATCCAAGTTCTCAAACGAGTCTTCCCCAATTAGAGAACCATAAGACCCTTACTAGGTTTTTAGCAATGTGCCTAGATCGCCCCATTTATCACAAAAGTGATTGAGTAGGTCTTATGGCCGGATAAGGAAACAAAATCAGACTAAATATGTAAAAGATCTAATTTCCAAAAATAAAAGATTTTAGTTACCATAAATAAAATCAAGATCTTTTATATATATAGTGTGATATTCATAAAAGGAAACATATACACTAAATTTACAAGTTTAATTTTATTCCCTTTTGAGCAATCAATAAATTATCAAGATCTAAATCTTCAGATTTTATTTAATTATGACAAGGATTTGCATAATCTTTGCCATATTTGCAAGAAAACATTAAATAAAATATTAAGCGCATCAGATTAAGTATATGAATTAAATCTAGGCGTGTACATGAAAGACATGATATAATTCAAAAGTGTAACCCTAATGCCAAAACGAGCTCGTGATGCCACTGATGGGATTTAACAAACAAGGTAACCAATTAGCTATGAGTACGTAGCGGAATGAATCTAGTTTTAGCATATAGATTAACACATATAAATTAAAAGTAATTTACTAACCTTTTGTTTATGGAGTTAAATCAATAAACGAACGCCTGATCTTGATCTTGAAAACATAGTGGTTAAATTACCACCTCTACGGTTGCTCACACAACACGTCGAACAAGTACACAACAATAAGGACTATACAATATCCATAAAGATAAAAAGGATCACCATGCATGTATTATGCTTACATCATAAGTATTCATACATCATATGATTACATGCGTTATGTAATCTGTATGTATAATAATTACATGCAAGATGTTACTCTTCACATGATTGGCTGAGAACAAAAAGGAAAACAATTTTTTCTTTTTAAGTTAAGATATCCTCCAAACCTTAGTTGTAGATAAACTAGGATACTCTCATAATCTTTATCACAAAACAATTCTTACTCCCTTATCATCAAAATTGATTCCAAAACCCCTTTCTAGAAGCTTATAGGGCCGGTCACAAAAGGACCCCCATAAGGTTCAGGTTTGTCAATTTTAGTCCCTTTGGTTCATATTTAAATAGTCATTAAGTTAGTTATAAAATATAACGGTAACTAACGGTTATTTAAATAATTACGTGAAGCATATTAAACCTTAATAATAAATAAATTTATATTAAGTATTTAATAAACGTACTCTTCGTGTCTTACGTGTGTTCCCCCTATAGGCTCACGTATTTCTGGTTTTGTTCGTTTAAGTCCCTCAGGTTTATATTTTAAATATTCGTTATACTTTATGTAACATTTTTGGTAATAACGATTATTTAAATATTGTCGTGAGGTAAAACATATTCTATGTGTTTAACGCGTATGCCCCCAATAGGCTCACGTATTTCTAACGTATAACTTGCGGAACCGACTACCAAATTCCAACAATAGTTGCAGTTGTATAAAAGATGATTTGGAATTCTAAATATGTACTCCGGGTCAGAACTTTATAATGTATAACTAATGTAAATATTAGGTGTTGTTTTCTTGATAGCTGGTGAGCTGTTACATCACCATTTTAAAAATTACTAAAGTTAAGTTATTTTATTAAACATTTGACCACTGCTTATATTATCTGATTTTTGGACGACTACTTATATTTTTGGACTACTGCATTATTTCAGCAACTAAAACTGTAAAACACACCTTGATGCAAGTCAAGTGATTAGGTCTGGAAAACAATACCCTTGAAGTGCTCATAATCTTTTCTTCCATTGTTTATTTAAAGCATGCATCTTTACTGAGCATATATGTTTTTGCCTAATACATTTTGCATTTTCATTTAGTTTATTACGTACAACGTAAAACTATTTTATCGTCTAATTGCCAGGCATTAACAACATTGAAATATTTGCCACTTGATGACAAAAGACATAAGAAACTTACCAAGGCAGATTCTTAAAATAGAATATTTATGATCGTCCGAACCATGTATAATGTTTGTTGCTTTGTCATTTCCTGGTATTCTTCGTAACTTTCATGCACTTTTAATCATGAGCACCAAAACTAAACAGTCGATCTGGGTTAATGTTAGATCATATTAGTCCAGCCTTTCTGAAATTTGAATGTTATTTTTATACATGTAAATATTACTACAGGTTGTTATTTTTTTTAGTGATAAGATTTGCTTTAGAAATCTTGGATAGTGGTGAAGATGCAATCAACCATCCATCATGCTATTATCATTAGGACTTTTGTCATCCAGTGGATGATTGGAATTCTTTGCTCTCACCACCAGCCATAGGCCTATTTCGATCCTAACAGGAATACAAATCTGTACAAATAATGAACTCCTAATTTTATGACGGAAGTTAACACTAGAGATGAAACTAAACTCGAATTCAATCTTCAAGGATAAAAAAATTATTAGTGAAGCCTGAGTTTTATATTTTTCTCATAAAAGATACAAAAATGAGTGTCTTTGTTCATTTTTGTTTTCTGACTATAATGGACATGTATCTTTTTCCTTTTGCGATTATGATTTTATTGCAAACGTTATATTAAGTTTATCGATATCTTAAAAATATGTTAATAATTTTGTATTAAGAAAAAATTTTGAAGCTAGCCGCCCATGGGAAAAGGTGTACCTAAATCAGAATATGATTAGCAAGTTGCTATTTAATCTTATATGAATGATTTGGTGTTTTAATGTTTTTGTTGATTTGCGATAAAAAAAAAATTAAGACCCGCTTAAAGTTTTCAAAAATTAAATTATGATCTAGAATTGTTATATGTATCATATGTAGTATGAAAAATAACTTATGTCGCATGAATTATAACTAGTAGATATTAAAAGATGTTGCATAACAAAACTAGTTTTGCTAATTTTAGAGATATTTCATTTTTCGGATGGCGAAGGGCCTATTTTTTAATTATGGCACAGGACCCCAAAATTCCACGGGACGGCCCTGGTGGTGTCTACTTATAGCTGCTTGTTATTTTAGGGTTTGTGATTTGATATGGGCCTAAAAAATGAAAGTGCAAGTCTTTAAGTTGGGCCTTGTAAAAGGTGAAGCATGCGGGCTTTTGGCCGGGCAGGGGTGGACTCGGGACACTAAGTCATCTAGTGCACATTTTTTTACGAGTATAAAGGGTTTTGATGGTAAATAAACTTATTTTTTCAAATATTAGTGATTAAAGTAATATTTACGTGACACAAAATTTTGAAACTGAGTTCATTTTGGATAAATAGAGAATTTTTAGGAACATTTACACTATGCGGCGAACATTCATCGGGTTCCCGTAAACCCCGGGAACCCCAGGTCTGCCCCTGCATTGGGTATGTTGTTGTTGTAAAATAGGTGCTGATTTTGTGACCAAAAAAACATTCGGATCTCATAACGCGACAACGGGACAGACTAGTTTAGTGTAGCTCAGTATCATGGGTCTTAACCGTTGCACAGAACGCTTACATTGTGTTCTTTAGCCTTTTTTATGATGGAAAGATGATGTAATGGAACATTTTTAAAAAGGAAAAGAAACTTTAACTTGCATAATATATGGGTCTGGGGATCGGACTTCGAGAATGTATCGCTGCTACTGCAATTGAAAGAGCTTGCAGAGGAGACAGAGTTGATTGGTAATGAAAATCATATGCACAACCACTTACGTCCACCATTTTTAATACGGTACACTTTCATTATCCACCCTGCAATAAGCCATAAGACATTTGATTTCATGCTATGTTTTATCTTTAAGGGTTAAACCGGATAATATTTATGATAAGGCATTTTACTCAACGAAATATACTAATAGCATTTTCTGTAATCGTATTCGCCACAAAAAGTGTACATAAATTTGGACAGATATATTTCAGTCAAGCTGACCCGTATCTGAGATGCCTGTTTTGACCCAATATGCCTACGCGCCTATTTAGACACCTCTGTGACATTTCAAAAACCCCCCCCCCCCCCCCCCCCCCAATATGTTAGGAAAAATCAAGTCGGCATAACCATACCTGTACATATAAATCAAATGAAAAACACTCCCCAAAACCATCTTGGCAAGTCGGCTGAGCATGAAGCACGATGAGTGGACAACCAAGGTCCCAACCACCACAATCACAAGAACCACCACTCGTCCACCTCTCAACAAGACTAGACGGGCCATTATTGTTTCCTATTCTAGGTCCGTCATGAAAACCAGCAGGAACAATAACATTTATACCCGTACTTTCTTTACAAGATTCACAGTATCCGTCTTTTCTGAGAAATTTTAGTCCCCACCCACCAACTGCTACATCTTCTCGACTCTCACGAATACAGTCTTTCATAATAATGGCGGCTAACTCGACATTTAAAGATGAAATACGAATGCTATTTTCTTGCATAGCAGAAATTCTCTGTTTATAAGAGTTACACTTAAAGATTTTAGTCATTTTCGACAAAGTTTTATTCTTCTCTTGTTATGTCTAAAGTATGCGAATATCATTCAATATTGTCCACCACTGGCACACAAACAAACTTTATCACGTCATATTCGGGCATAGTTCAGAAGAGGTAGAAACACTCATTTCACCAAGAACGGTCGACTTTTTAGCTCGTGAATGGAACACGTAAACATAGTCCACATTCTTATCACCACAAGAATCGACTTTCATCAAGTTTGAGGTTATATAGACTTTTTTTTGTCGGTGGTGAAAGCATAGTGTGGAAATCCATCGTTCCATGAGCACTGAAGTGTCCCTTGATGGTAAGAAGATGCATCGGGTAACCCTGAGGAGTCTGCGTTCTGCAACAGTTTAGGCCCAAAGTCGTAATCTTCAGGAACTATTTTTTCATTTTGTCATTATAAATAGAGAGGTTGTGTTTCAATGTTAATCACAACTCAAAAATCACAATCCTAAGCGTACAAAAGTTGAAGTTTATTCCGTTTATAGCGTACAAAACCATGAAAAAAACCCTGTCAAAACCAGTTTGGGTGGTTAACCGGTTCCAAACAGGTGGGACCGGTTCGACAAAAACCGCACCCCAAACCGGTTTTGACTGGTTCGTTGACCGAAACAGGTTCTTGTTTGACTAAAACCGAACCAAACTGGTTAACCGGTTTGCGCACGTCTATTCCTGGATATCTTTAAAATATAATGAGATGCTCATCTTAGTTTTGCGACTCTTCCTTAATTAATTTTCTGCCACTTAAAGAGTTGTAACTTACATAGCTTTCTCTAAGAGAATGTTATTTGCACATGTGGGTTCTTAAAATGTTGAACCTAATTGTGAAGGAATTAACTTATGTATCTTTCTCGAGGAATTAAAGTTGAGACCTTACAACATTTTATACACAAACCCGTTTGCATCCTTGACTGGTTATTTGCACTGTTGGGTTTTAACAACTATTGACCAATTCAAATCACGAGTACTCAGCGGAAAACATATAAACACGTATAGAATAGATAATTAACAAAAGAACAAGAATGTGTGCCTTTTAGTAATTAACGTAACCACCTTCTTGAATATACGCGTATGTATAAATCGTATACCATGCACTAACCACCTAAGATCTATAGTAAGATCTCTCTACTTCAACACACAATACGTTCTTAGCAAACAATTAAGTATGCTAGTACTAGTAGTGATAAAGCCAAACCACTGTGTTCTTGAAGAAATCAACTATTGAAACCTATGTGGTTTCTCTTTGTCGAACAAAACCCATGAACCGAATCCCTTGGGGATGTTCTGTCGATTGCATGAGCAATAGGGAGAGAAGGAGATAATTTTAGGAATTTAGGTTTTCAAGTTATATCTAAGAAAACTAAACACCCTAAGACTCTATTTATAGCATCCTAAACTTGGCTTACAACTTAGGCAATCCCACCTCTTTTGGAATGTGGTTCGGTCGGCTAAGGGAGAAAAGGAAACAAACCGAAACTTTCCTTTATCCCTTAAATCTCATATATTAGTCTTTAAACTATTTAATGACTAACATAACTTCCATTAAATATGTATATTAATATTTAACACTCGTTAAACTTTATCACTTAAATATATTACATTTAATATATTTATTTTTAATTATTTTACATATTAACGACACGTATCAAATAATATAATAGCACTGGTAAGCGTCTAGCAACACGCCAATGCTCCTAGAAATATCCAAGTGTAGTTTTATAAAGTCACACATAAATGATTTATGTATTTACAATCCCTTTGTTTTCGATACCGTGTTTAAAATGGTTATGTATCAATAGTGATTTCATTAATTAACGATTCCATTTCTCGTATATATGATTAATCATGATTACTAAAAAATCATTGAGACATATCTACATGAGTTTTTGGGTGCGGCCATGCATACATCTGATTAACCTTACGAGGGGCCTAGTGGTAGCATACTTTAACTATTGAAGGAACAAATTGTATATTGACTACAAGTGCCATGTCACATGCTTCATAATTAATTCTGAAATAGCCCTTATTAACTACATTATTCAGGATAACTAGAACTAAATTTAGAATAATAATCCACATATGCAAGACCTACTTGCATCTCAAGTCTAAAGATTTAGTAAACAAACTCACTTACAAGATTCACCTAATGATGCCGATTCATAAAGTGATAATCTTGTTAGTTGGGAAAGTCTAATATTCATCTTATGAATATCATGTGAGTTTGGCGAACACATCCTTTAATATCTAAGATATCACCAATCACTCAGATTTGTCTTAATTTAACAATATTTCCATATTGTTATTCGACAACGTACTAATTTAGAATAATAAACATTATTCACGGATTAAATATGTAAATATAGGACACAATTTAAAATAAACATAACAAAATACCAAGTATCCTTATCATTAAATAAATTGTCTTAACATCCCCTATCCAAATACTAAACACAGATCTACATGAAACTACTAGCTAAACGAAATCCCATGGTCCTGGCATGTTGAGTAAGCTTTCCTTTCGATAAAGCCTTCGTAAAAGGATCTGTTAGATTGTCATATGTATGAACTTTAAGAAGATTAATTTTGGCCAATTCAATACATTCGCGAACATAATGGTATCTTCTATGGTAGTGTCTGGCGCCCCTCTGAACCCCCGGTTCGTTGGCAAAATGAAGTGCGGCTGAATTATCGCAAAACATCTTAATAGGTTCGTTTATTGTTGGTACTATACCAAGCCCTGAAATAAACTTCCTAATCCAAACAGCTTTCATCGCATCTTCCTAAAGTAGCAATGTATTCAGCTTTTGTAGCGAACATTGCAGTAGTACTTTGCTTCGAGCTCTTCCAGTCTACTACGCCTCCATTCAAATCAAAGACATATTTTGTTTGAGATTTTGTATCATCTCTATCAGTCTCAAATCCAGCATCGCAATAGCAATCAACTCGAAGTTCAGCTTTAGGATTTCCACCATAAACCAAGAACATATCTTTAGTATTTCTTAAATACTTAAGAATGGTTTTCACAGCAGTCCAGTGTGGTTCTCCTGGATTCTGTTAAAAACGGCTTGTCAGGTTTTGCGCGAACGCAACATCAGGTCTAGTACATCTTACCGCATACATAATGGATCCATACTGTTGAAGAAAGGGAACATTATGCATGCATTAACCTCTTCAGGGTGTTGAGCACCTTGTGTTTTATTCAAGTCAGTGTTTCTTGCATAGGGATGTACACAGTTTTGAATTATCCATCTTATATGCTTCAGATTTTTATATGTAAGCACTTTGACTTAGTCTAATTAATCGCTTTGATCTATCTCGATAGATCTTGATTCCGAGAATAAATGTTGCTTCGCCTAAATCTTTCATGGCAAAACAATTTCCAAGATATGACTTTACACTTTGTAAACTTGGAATGTGATTTCCCATGATAATTATGCCATCGACGTATAAGATGAGAAATGTAACATTACTCCCCACTAGCCTTTTGATATACACATGGTCTCATCAGATTTTGAGTAATCCTAACCTTTTGATTTTCTCATCAAAACTTTTATTCCAGCTTCTTGATGCTTGCTTAAGACCATAAATAGATCTTTGAAACTTGCATACTTTCTTGGGATTATTAGGATCAACAAAACCTTCAGGTTGCACCATATAAATATCTTCATCAAGATATCCATTTAAAAAGGCAGTTTTGACATTCATTTGCCATATCTCATAGTCATAGAACGCTGCTATGGCTATAAGAATCCTAATAGCTCTAATGTCAACAACATGTGATAACGTTTCTTCATAATCAACCCCATAGGTTTGAGTAAAACCCTTTGCTACAACACGAGCTCTATAGGTGTGTAAATTGCCATCCATGTCAGTCTTTTTCTTAAAAAGCCATTTGTTCCCAACAGTCTTACAATTAGGAGGAAGATAAACCAAACACCAGACTTGATTATCTTTCATGGATTGCTTTTCTGCATTCATAGCATCGACCCACTTATCAGATTCTGGATCTAATATTGCAACTGTATAGTTAGGAGGTTCATTAAGATCCCTTAAACTATGCTCCTCCACTTTTACATTTAGACATAAGCGATCGAGAGCTCGATGTGTCCTTGCGTACCTACGAATGGGAACAACTTCCTCTTGAGGTGGTTCGAAACCTTCAACCTCCATAGGAATTTCGCTAGTATTTTCATAAGGTAATGTATCTTCATCTTGAATTTCTTCAAGTTCTTCGGCCCTCCCACTAATTTCTTGAGACAAAGGATTTTTCTCCAATAATTCAGCATACCTTGCAACAACAATTTTGTTTTCAGGTGGGAAGTAGAAATAGTAACCCATCATTTCCTTTGGGTATCCTATAAATATACACTTAACAGATCTTTGTTGAAGTTTGTCAGGCGTATCTCTCTTCACAAGAGCCTCGCAACTCTAGACCTTTAAGTAAGACAAATTAGAAACTTTTGCATACCATAATTCACATGGTGTCTTATCAACCTTCTTGGTTGGAACCATATTGAGAATGCGTGTAGCAGTCTCCAGAGCATAATCCCAAAAGGATAACGGCAGAGTTGTAAGATTTATCATAGATCAAACCATGTCTAATAAAGTACGATTCCTCCTTTTAGACACACGCATTGTGTTGTGGTGTATATGGTGGAGTAAGTTGTTGGACAATTCCACAAGCTTTTAGAAAATCTTTAAACTCTTAACTAATATATTCACCTCCTCGATCTGATCGAAGTGCTTTTATAGTCTTCCCGAGTTGATTTTCCACTGCATTCTTAAACACCTTGAACGTTTCAAAACTTCATGTTTATGTTTAAGTAAATAAATATAGCCATAATGACTATAATCATCCGTAAAGGTAATAAAATAGCTAGCACCTTGTCTTGACACATGTCTAAGTGGACCACACACATCAGTATGTATCATTCCAATAAGATCAGTCGCCCTTCGGTATGATGTGTAAACGGTTTCCTTGTCATCTTACCCGATAAACAAGATACATATTTATCAAAAGATTCTTCATCAGTTGATTTTAAAAGCCCATCATGTTACAGCTTTTCAATACGTTTCTTGCTTATATGAGCAAGACAATAGTGCCATATATAAGTAGAATCGAAGTTGTGCTTGGCTCTTTTATTGCTAACAGTATAAATAGAATTAACATTTGGCACACAATTAATCATATCAATTTCATAAATACCATTATTAGAAATAGCATTAAAATAAAGAACATCATTCTTTGAAACTGAAATTCCATAATTCGTAAAACATTGGGTAAAACCATTATCAACCAAATGTGAAACTGAAACAACACCTATAGTTATAGTAGGTGCATAATGACAATTGTCTAAACAAATCAGAAGGCCATTAGGTAAAACTAATTCATAACTTCCAATAGCTTCCACTTGCGCATGAACACCATTGCCCACGTACAAATAAAGAGCTCATTGTTTCAGCTTTCTTGCTCCTCTAAAACCTTGTTTTGTGTTACAAATGTGAGTACCATAACCAGTGTCATACACCCAGGAATTTTTAGGGAAAGAAAATAATCCTATAGTGAAGATACCTGAAGAACTGGTATTGCCAACTTGCTTCTTCTTCATTATCAACTCAGCCAGGTAAACAGGACAATTCCATTTCTAATGCCCTACCTCCTTGCAGTGGTGGCAGGTGTCATCCTTTACTGGGCCCTCTTTTGCAGAAGGTTTATGGTTTTTAGGCTTAGAGATATAACTTTTATCCTTTCCCTTGCCTTTTCCTTTACCCTTGCCTTTAGCATTTTGCGATTTCTTATTGGATTTCTGGATTCTACCACCTTGAATCGCCATTACTTGTGTTGTAGTAGAATTTTTAGGTAAACCTTTCTCATACTTAATAAGCAGAGCATGCAATTCACCAAGTGTCTTCCCCATGTTATGAATATTGTAGTTTCTTACAAATCTAGCAAAATCACTAGTGAGGCCATTTAAGATCAAACCAACACTAATATCTTACGGGAGCACATAACCAAGACGTTCTAGTTGCTCCACATATCCCTTCATCTTAAGTATATATGGACCAACTGGTTTACCCTCCTCTTGTTTGCAAGCATGGAAATTTTGGATCAGGTCAAACCGCTCCACTCTAGCTTGTTTCTCAAACATAGATTTAAGCTCCCTTATCATGTCATATGGTGAGGAGTTTTCAAATTTTTTGTGAAGTTCAGGAGTGATACTCCTACGTATAAGACAAGCAACCTCATTATATGCATCATAATCTGCATTCCATTGCGCAAGAACTTATGCTTCGGAATCAGCAGTAGGATCCACGAGTAAAGGCTATTCAATGACAAACATTTTCTTTTCAATTCTCAAGACTAGCTTAACTTGAAGAAATCAGTCATTGAAATTATTACCAGAAAGTCTTTCTCTTTTAAACATCGACCTAAAAGCCGAATGGTTTATGTTTTGAACAGGTAATGCCATCTACAAAACATAGTAAAGTTCAAGAATTAGTATTTTCGATAATACTCCTTGAAGAAAATTAACTACCCAAGTTTAAATAAATAAACAATTAATTTTCTAAAGCCTAGGATCCAACTTGATATCACATCAGTTGATCTGCTAGCAATGTGGGTATTCAAAAGGTAATTGACTATCAATAATTTCCACCGGTGCAATTCCTAGAACATTATGGGACTTACTTTATTACATTAATATACTAGTAAGCATGTTTCATCCCATCTATACCTTGAGCTTAAGGTCTCACCAACTTACCTCAATTAAGTCGTCCAATCAAGAACTGTGATTATGTAACACCAACGTCTCACGAACAGTGTATAATCACCTTGGGTTTGAAATCTAACTACGTCTTATGTAATGTAAAATGCAAATGCAAGTATTCTTTCATATTGGATGGCAACAACTTATTTTAAAAAGGGTATTTATATTTGTCATGGCAAATATGTACGAAAAAGCATGCATACATCTTCGTATCATAAATTTTAATAAAAAACTTTACTCAATTAAGTTATTTATTATGGTATAACATATTTTCTATACATCTCATGTATAAATAGTGTTATCTTTAAAAATTGACGATTCAACGTGTTTTCAAATCAAAAGATTTCTTATTTTATCACGGGAAAAGATTAAAGAATGATTAAAAACCATTCAAACCCTAGACCATTCGCGTTTCCTAAATAATTACAAGATATCAGGGATTTATATAGTATACAAACCTCAAACCCTTGGTGATATGCCTTGCAAATAAATAGTACTTTTGCAAATTTTTTCATTGATAAAATTCAATCTTTGATTAAAAACACATTATAAACATATTATATTGCAAGTCTCGTCATGGGAAGTTAAGGTATGAGCCCTAACATTATAGATAACCACACCCGATTGACACATAAGACTTCGCAATTAATAGTCTATAATAAATCTTATTTCATAGTTATTAGTCATGTTTATATTTTCTTTTTTGAAAAACCCTTTTGTTTTTACATAAGTAAAAAACTTCTGAAAACAAATAAATATAAACAACTAATACACATAACATTTATTTAAAACACTTGAACAATTAATACATGCAAATATTAACGATGATCCTAATTATCAAATAATTAAACTATGTATATATTCATATAAGGCTCCTTATTCTAATGAATCGGGCCACATACATCGATATAATCGATTGCGTAAGCCATATATAAATATACACCACGTAGCATAAAAGCTAATAGAAAATTTCAGTTGACTTCAGGCCCTGACAGGACATAGCTAGGTTCTTCCCCGGATTTTGTAGTAAACTACAAAGTTGTAGCTTATTGAGTCATGGATCTACCATAAAACAATTAAATTTTTTTTACGTACGATGAATATTTTATGAATATTTTAGTAACAGTGTGACAAACAATCCGAAAAACTAAAAAAAAATAACTTTTATGATCTAATCATCGCATTTTCATGTCATCGAATTAACAATTAATTATGAATAATATCATGTATCTTATCCATGATAAACTTGCATGTGTTTATCACGGATAACAAATTAACTTTTAATTAATCAATTAAAAACGAT
>BQNB010171371.1:0-10700 GCA_026074375.1 Tanacetum coccineum | reverse complement strand
TTACATTTTGTGATTATCAAAACGTAGAGAGGTCGAAAAATATTAATAACGTTTTTAGGCATTATTTCTATCAACAATAATCACACGTGATTTTACTTGTTTTCGCACATCGATTTTAAATTTTGTTCGTTTAACTGATTTTCAACCATTTTTAGGGAATCACGGATACTAATTTCGGTTAATCGGAAGATATGGAGGATCAAGTTGGCTTTTATTTGCGGTTAATAGGAAGTTTTTTAACGATTAACGATGATTATTTGTTTGATATATGATGATTTGTGTGAGTTTTTTTAATTATGTGGTTTGTGTGTGGTTATATTGAGAGAGACCTGGAGCATAAACCCTAATTCTTTTTGTTATAAATGAATGTAAGTTAAATATTTTGGGCTTTTATATGGGACAATCTACCTTTGATACGTGATTTTACCTTCGTTTTCCTAAGAAAACTTGTACAATCCATCAAGTACAAGTTACAACAAGTCATGCACTTCATTTACATTCTATATTCATTATCATTTTATAAGATTTCATGAAATGAAACCTAGAAACCCTAACCCAAGCTAAATACTAAACCATGACCCGTTTCTTGGTTTTTATCCATTGTAAACCCAAACTATTACTCAAATAAATTGTAAATACATAATTTACAACTTTACAAACCACATTCCATCATCATTCCACCATTTTTACAACAATGTACAAGAATTAAATCTAGAAAACCCTAAACGAACCCTAATTTTAAACCATGACCCGTTTACCTATTTTCACCCATTTTAAACTCGAACCACAAATCGAAAACTATTATAAACTCTAAATACAAGACTCACATTCCCTAATCTATCATTACTAATCTATTATACACGAAAAATAACCAAGAAAACCCTAACCCGCGCCTAAGTGAACCCGCGACCCATTTTAACCAACTTTAACCCATTTTAAGTCTAACTAAGCAAGCATACACCTCCATGATCATGCTACTTTAGTTCGAAAGCTACTTACAAGCACCTTAACCTATTTCTTGGCTAGAAAATTGGCCACATACCTCCCTTGTTGCTCAATCTCACCCGCGACCACCTCACCTCCACAAACACCCTCCAACTCATCCTAGCTACTATCATAGCCCACCATACTCACCCTTATAGCTCCCCCAAGTCATCTCCTCCAGAAATGAGACACCTTGCACTCCTTTCCTTGGCATCCAAGTCCAAACGAGCCTATAAAAGGACTCGCACCCCTCCTCATTTACTCACACCTTCACATCTTCTTTCTAAACCATCAATGGTGATCCAAGTCTGACCAAGAGAAGTTCTAAGAGTCCCAAGAGCAAAAAAAAAGTAAAGAAGCCAACTCTTGAAGCCATGGAAGGTCGTTACTAGACGTACGAAAGCAAAAGTCCCCATTTCGACCCATTTTCAATCATTTACCTTGAAACCAGGTTCCATAAACTCTCCTACTATTCTATAACTCTTATAATGTTCATATGATCCTAAATATACTCTTGTTACAAGCTTTTAACTTACAAATCATTTGTTCTTGACTTTTGATCCAAACCGAGCTCATGAAACCCTAATTTCATGTTTTTGCTTAATCTATAAGCTAAACTTATAAACTATCATTATAATCTATCCTAATAAGCTTATAAGTACTTTATTAAGTCTTGATAGAATTTGAAATTAAAAACCTACGCGTTTTTATTTTAAAACCCTAATTTCATGTTTTTGCTTAATCTATAAGCTAAACTTATAAACTATCATTATAATCTATCCTAATAAGCTTATCTAACATTATAATAAGTACTTTATTAAGTCTTGATAGAATTTGAAATTAAAAACCTACGCGTTTTTATTTTAAAACCCTAATTCGACCCATTTTGATTTCTAGCTTAACGAATCGTTAATCTAAACTTTTGTTACGTTAAAACATCTTATTTTAGCTTATATTAATATGCTATAACCTGCAAATATCATTTAGAGTCTTAAAGTAAGCTTGCGTGATATTTGGACTTGTTTTGTAAATATTTTCCATGCAAGGGGTATATATCGTAACTTTCTAAAACTTATAACTAAAGGGACTGAAAATGTCATTTTATCAAAGTTATAACTATAAGGGTCTATTATGTCACTTTCCAAAATACAAGGTTTACTTTGTACATCTTTTAAACTAGAAGGACCAAACTTGTAAAAGTGAAAACTCTAAAGGTATATTTTGCCGCCTAAAACACTTGACGTGCTTATCATTTCCAGTTATTGAGCAAAATACTTAAAACCGATTATGTTATAACTATTATAAAATTCGTCATCGATGTGCTTTTTAAAAAATCCTGTCCCTAATCTATATCGTATCACAATACTAGGGAGCTTTATATTTAGGGGTTTCATCTTGGTATTACATTCTGACTGAGTTGTTGGGTTTACAATTTAAAGTGCCCTAGCTCCTCAAACGTTTACTGTATGACCTCTGAATTATGATGGCTCGAACGGTGATATAATAATCCATAATAAGTCAATCAAAGATACACATTATACTTTATAAAGTTTTGAAACATAACAATCAAACTAAGACTTGACATATTACCCTAGGTTGCGTGTGACAAAGCCGTTACTTTCATTCCATATACCTTTGCTATCAATCAAATTTCCCTATACTGTTAAGGTGAGTTCATAGCCTCGCATTTCAATATTTCAAATATTTCATAAACCCGCAAGGGGGATGTTAGTCCTTTCGTTTAGGATCTATATAGCCTTTGTAAGATAATAGCTAACTTGAATAAATCCAAATCAACTATGTGAGAGACATTGACTATGAATAGTTAATTACTCTACGGAGTGAGCGCGAATGTTGTGAATAGATCTATTTGGGATTGGCCTCCCCGTTGGTGTACCCAGTCATATCGGTAACCAATATGCACACGAATAAAAAAAAATAAAACCAAATGAAATAACACGCGAAAAAAAAAAAACAAACATTAAATATAACTGCGGGTGTTTTGGCAAAGGCACCCGTTGGGGCTATAACGTATCAAATATATCCCAAGGCTTCGGATTCATGAGCTAATGGCAATAATATTGTTTTATAACGGGTGTATAACAACGTAACCCAATATCGAATTTGCATTCAAATTATTTAACTTAAACCTATGAATATCACTCAACCTTTGTGTTGACTTTTTAGCATGTTTTATCTCAGGTAATTAAGCAACTTATGGCACGGAGTGGCGAGGACTTGAAGATGGCAAAACTGTTATCATTCAAACTTTGTGTTTTAGATTTTGGGACCTTTCGTTTGTAAAAACTCTGATGAAATAATGAATGATAACTAAATTTTCAAAAACGACTCTTTTTTATTCGTTTTCTATGATTATGACTATTGTACCTTAATAATCCCTAGATTAGTTTTGCTGCAATAGTAAAAATGGGGGTGTTACAGATTATGGTATCATAGCCACGTTATAGAGAACAAGGTTGAAACCTTAACTATAACTACTTTTCTTTTTCCATCCAAGAAAGTCCTTCATGCCGCTATATCTTCCGAAATGGTATGTAAAGATACATAAAATTATATTACTAAAAAATAACATAAGTTATTTACCGCCGGGTTTTTAAAAAGAACAGATGTCTTTCCCGACCGTCCTACTTCTAATGTGGAGATGCCTTTCCTCAAACTTCCCTAATGCAAGAAAATTACATAAAAGCATGCATAAACTTCATTTAAATGTTAGAAATTATAAAAATGCAACATATGACAATTATTGAATTTTAGTAAGATAAAATCTTTATATTATGGTAAGCAAAAATAATAAAGAATTATATATATATATTATGCCGAATTAAGTATACTATATTTATTATATATTGCAAATTAAATCAAAATAAAATAAGAATAATATAAAATAAATTTGGCTATTATTAAAATACAGATTTGAGCCTATTTGAAAGCGCCATAGGACTCGGTATAATTCCCTAGGTGATATTCTTTATATACATTTCATTTGATAATTCCTTAAAACAAAAACACCGAAACCCTAATAAAATCAAGAGGCGGCTAAAAAATTTTTTCCAGGGCAAACACGATTTTTTCTAGCGTTTTTAAAGGTCAGGAAGGTGTAAAAATATTGGAAAGATTGTTAAGCTTGGTTCGATTGTGGTATTTGTTTTGGGTTCGAATTAAACCACCCTGGTATCAATAATTCAAAAAATCACCAAGGATCATCAAGGAATTATTGTAATCTCATATTTCATCATATTAATTTCCGTCCTATTTCTTAAGAAAAATAATCACCATGTTATTTTGATTTTATAAAATAAAACATGTTCGAAACCCAATTTTTTAGCTATTCTGAAAGTCAACACAAAGAATAATTGTAAAATTGATTTAATAATTTTTCTAATGTTGTTTATATCATATATGACTCAGATAAATTGTTGGAAAAATTTTAAGATGAATTCGAATAATTATTGGTGATTTATCATTGTATGTCCGATTTTTGAATTAAAGAAAAAGATAGAAATAAAATTAGGGTTAGGGTATTTGATAATATTTTCCAGTGAAATAAATGCTAATATATTGTGTAATAATTTGTTGTGATTGGGAAAAATTTAATTAGGGTTTTGTGAATTAATTAGTTAGCCGAATTGTGATTTAAAAGTATAAGGGGGTGATTTGTAATTTCTGAAACTATGGGGTCTATTTTAGACATGTTATTATATTTATTATATTCTGTATAAAATAAGTTGGGGGGTATAAAATGTCATATTGATATTATTTTGGATTTAAAATGGTTAATTACATATAATAAGTAATTAGAAAATTAATTATTAAAATAGAGGGACTGAAATTGTAAATTCTGAAAAGTATAAGGTTTGGTTAGTATTTAATGTATAAAGTATGATTTTGTCATATTTGAATTCTATAAGGGCTTTTTTGTAATTTGGATAATTAAAGATGATTGTTCAAGATAATTAATAAACAAAAAGGGCTAAATATGTAAATTGTATAAATTAAGGGTTTGACTTGTAAATACAGAAAATGGAAGGTATAATCTGAATAAAATGTGAAACTTTGATATTTACACTTTTAACCTTGAAAATTGTTGATTTTGCATATTAAACCCTAAAATATGGAAAGTTGTCATATTTAACCCTAAACTTGTAAGGTTGACATGTTAAGTCCCTAAGCTATTCAAAATACTTAATAGAATCTCAAATGATGAATATTACTAATTTTGGAAACTTACTAAAAATGGAAAGTTACTAAAAATGGAAAGTTACTAAAAATGGAAAGTTACTAAAAATGGAAAGTTACTAAAAATGGAAAGTTACTAAAAATGGAAAGTTACTAAAAATAGAAAGTATAACTTAAATGAATGGTTTGTAATTCGAATTTATCATTTCTTTAGGTTCGGAATTCCAAGAGGAGTGATTTTGAATTCTGTGTGATTTCTTGATTTATTGCTTTGCTCGGAATAAGGTACAAATATTCTGACCTTATCGTTAAGGATTCTCATGAACAATTCCTCTCTATCTTTGATTACTCATGTGATTCACTACATATGCTCTGAGCCATTTATCTGGTTCTCTTATATGATCTGTTATTTATGTTACAATTTGAACCCTGGCTATGCTACCTTTGATATATTAGAACCTTGGCATTGAACCTTAGATATGTCACCTTTGAATTAACATTGATATGACTTTGCTTGAACCCTTCCATTTTTACACCCAGCCACTAATTTGGTTTCCAGCCAAGAATGTAACATGGCCGTGTCATTGATGCACCTTTGGCATGACACATGTTTGGGTGATGTTGATTTCTCACACCTCCCCCAATTTGATATGTATATTCTCATTAATGAAGATTATTAGTTTTTAAGGGGCTATGGATGCATCCTAGATTTGTTTTTGTATTCAAATGGATTATGACATTATGATAATATGTAAAATTTTGGTGACTGATGAATGGGTGCATTCCACGTCTTTCACAATTTGGAGCTAGACTCCATGGTTACTATGATATGATTTTTTTGGAGCTATGGTAAATTGGACTTGATTCGATTTTCTGATACATCTTACTTACACTATGAATTGACCTTCTGATTGTCTACTTATATTTGTATTCCTTTGATCATGTCTTGTGATATCCTTTGCACCTTTTATCGTATCCTTTGATTTTCCGTATATCTTTTGCGTTCGATTATATATATATCTGTTCACTGAGGCTTTGAAGGCTCCAGCCGCACTTTCTTTCCTGCGGCAGGTAATCTAAGCTAGGATCTGGGGTTTTGCTTTCGGGATATGAGTGCTGATGTGAACTTACCCAAGAGATCTTAGTTTTGATATATGAAGTTGTTAATTTCTATACCTTCGATATTTCGGTTATTTCCGTTGGATTCTCTGTCCTTTAAGAACTTATGTACCTTAAGTCATGTTGACTTATTTTCCTTTGTTATTTATTGAGACTTCCGCTGTTTATGCCTTGTGTTTATGATTATGTATGCCTTTGATTTCACACACATATTTGAAAAACTTCTACCTTTTGGTCGGCGTACAATTGTATGGTATCAGACTGGCCAGTGTTAATCTATGAACGAGGTCTTATGACCTTAGAGCTTAGGCTATGACCTGTGAGGATTGGGTAGACATTAGTTTCCTTCTGCGTAACTCTCTTCCGTAACCTATCTTGTTTTCGTTTGCTTATCGTTTTCTCGATCGTTCAGATGTTGAGTGCCCTCTACATTTTGATGATCGTGTTGGTCCTGCGAATTTACTTCCTATCCATATGCTCGACTTTGATGTGATTCTTGGCATGGATTGGTTGCCTCCAACGAGCTACCCATATGAACTGCTATGCTAGTGACAGTGATCTCGGTAACGTTCCCAACCTGAATTTGTTTATCATGGATCCCTCACCGGCTTAAAGTCCCGTTAAGCTCATCTCTGCTAATATGAAGCACGTACCTTGATTTCTCATGGGTGCCCAATGTTTTCTGGCTTTTGTTATGGACATATCTTTGGAGAGTCCTGAAATATAAAAATATTTCTGTTGTTCGTGAATTCGCTGATGTTTTTCCCGATGAACTTCCTGGACTCCTCGCTAGAGAGATTGAATTTGGCCATTGAGTTAATTCCCCGGTGCTGACCTATGTCAAAGGCTCCGTATCGTATTGCACCTGTTAGAATTTGAAATGAGTTAAAGGAGCATTACAAGAGAATGTTAGAGAATGGCTATAATAGACCTAGTGTTTCGCCGTGGGGTGCACCGTATCCATAATTGTAAGAAAATGATGGGAGCATGCGCTTGAGTATTGATTACCGCGAACTCAACCGTATTACTATTGTAACCGGTATCCTCTCCTGAATCACGATTTGGTTTGACCAACTGCAAGGGGCCAAATATTTTTCTAAGATTGATTTGCGATCTGGTTATCACCAGCTTCGTGTGAGAGAGCAAGATATTTCTAAGACTGTTTTTCGTACGCGTATGGCCACTACGAATTCTTGTTATCCCTTCAGTCGACTAATGCTCCTGCTGTGTTTATGGATTTGATGAACCGTATTTTCCACGAGTACCTTGATAAGTTCGTTATTGTTTTCATCGACGACATCCTCGTTTACTCCAAGTCTGAAGAAGAGCATGAGCGACATCTACGGATTGTGTTGGAGATTCTTAGACAGAAGAAGTTGTATGCGAAGTTTTCGAAGTGCGAGTTCTGGTTACAGCAAGTCGCGTTCCTTGGTCATATTGTATCTGCGAGACGCAATCATTTTGGAGTCTCATCAAAGGTTGAAGCCTATCACCCAAATGGCCGAGAACGGTGACTGGAATGAGAAAGTTTTTCTGGCTTGCTGTCTATACCGATGTATTGTAGAGGGTTTCTCCCGATTAGCTTTACCTCTTACCCAGCTGATGAGAAAGGGTGAGAAGTTTGTGTGGACGGATGAGCGTGCAATGAGAGTTTTGAGGAATTGAAACGAAGATTGGTGTTGCTCTGATATTGACTCTTCCATCAGGTTCCGGTGGTTTTCAGATATACAGTGATGCATCGAAGAAAGGTTTGGGTTGTGTTTTGATGCAACATGGGAAGGTGATCGCCTACGCTTCAAGACAGCTGAAGCCTTATGAAGTAAATTATCCAACCCATGATCTTGAGTTAGCTGCGGTGGTTTTTGCATTGAAGATCTGGAGACACTATCTGTATGGTGAAGCTTGTGATATATTTTACATAAATCTAAAAAAAAAAATTTTACAAAAAAAATCCCCCATAAGAGTCTCAATATATTTTTACTCAGCGAGAACTTAACATGAGACAGAGAAGATGGTTGGAACTTCTGAAAGATTATGACACTAACATCCAGTACCATCCGGGCAAGGCTAATGTGGTTGCCGACGCACTTAGTCGAAAATCTAGGATGATAGCTTGTTTTGATTCCATAATCCTTCATGATTTAGAGCGTTTGGATGTTGAGTCAAAGTGGAACCAAAAATCCAAAATGTAACTAAAGAACATGATTTAATCAAGATTAGAACACACACAAGCTCACGAAATCACCACATAGCTCTGATACCAATTGTGTGATATCAACTTTCATGGCCCAAATTATGATTCTTGGATTTGGCTAGTTTCTAGAGAGAGAAACACATAGAGAGATATTTTCTAGAGAGAGAGTGTATGTGTTAAAGTGTAAAATGAATAAATGACTAACTTGCCTCTTCCAAAGTTGGAAGAGGATTTTATAGTTCTTACAATATACCGGGTATTAGTACCCGGCTTAATACCGAAAGTCATACGATTAACTATTAAACTACGAGCTATAATAAACAGTAAAATACACGGGGTGACCGAGTTTTTTTCTAATATCTAACAAAGGATACTAAACCTTACATCAAGCTAAGGAGTTCAAGATCTGTTTATTGAGATCAACAGTTGTGACTCCTTTAAAGGGGTGTTTGGCTAACTGTTTTTTATGCATTCATAGATAATTTGGTCATAAAGTCCCTTAGCTACAAGTGACAAAAAAGGTTTTTTCATGTTGCACAGTCCTATGACTTTAAATACTAGGGTTTGTGTGGTAATCTTTTAGAAATGTTATAGCATCATAGCCACTGTTTTTCCTATAACGCTTAACTGATATTTGCTTCTTTTTTTAAATGATGCCAGGAAGAAAAAGTCAATCACAGATTCCTCATGTCCGTTTGCCGCGGGAGCCTGCTGGTACTTTATTCGTCCATGACGGGGCTACTACACGTGTGGGATCAACCTGATTTGAAATTTAATTCGACTAAAGTTCTTTCATTAACTTTCTGTTCTATTGTTTTCGTTTTATTATATGATTTGGGATTCTTTTCTTCGACATTCTTTCAGTTGCAAGCTATTTTTGTGTTTGTATTTTTTAAGAGACAGGTTTTGATTTTAACATTTTCCTATGTTTTTATAGGTGTGTCTTCTTCGTATGACTCGAGAGGACATAAAAGGCAGGCCGACGAATGTATAGAGAACGATGCATGAGCATCATGTGCATGTATCAAAATGCATGGTTTAGGTGATGAACGACGATCTTTTAATGGGAATGGTGTGGCGAGTACATTCAGCCGTGCTGCAACGACCGAACATGTGGGATCAAGCCGTGTTGAGAGCCATAATGAATGGGAGTCTTTCAATTTGTTTTTCCAATATATTTTCAACTGCATTATGTTTTTGAGAGAACGATAAACCCAAACATCCGTTCTTCACTGATAAGGGTATGTATTATTCTGCTAAGCTTTTTCCTTAAAGGATCGTATTTACAATGCATAAATTCAAATGTATAACTTCTAAGGATGAGTTAGTTATGAATTCTGTCTATCTAATACAGTAGCTAACGCAATACGTTTAGCACTTGAAATCCCTTTAAAAAATGATGTTACCATGATTAAATACTCTTAGTTACTTTCAACTTTTTATAATTTTGCTTGAGTGTTCTGTCGCTGATGTTTGGCATTCAGAGGACAAGGTATCATAACTGCAACTCTTTTCTGAATGATTTATATTATTAGTTAATGATTAGATAATAGTCTTAGCTGAATGTAAACCAGGATATTTTGGAACTAGAAACTGTAAAACCTAAAAATCTCAACAAGTGTAAAATTACCAAAATACCCCTAATGCAAGAAAAGTACATAAAAGCTTAAATAAATTTCATTTTAATTATAGAAATTATAAAAATGCAACATATGACAATTATGAAATTTTTGTAAGATTAAAATACTTTATATTATGTAAGAAAAATGATTAATATTATATATATATATATATATATTTATGCCGAAATTAAGTATACTTATTTATTTATATATTGCAAATTAAATCAAAATAAATTAAGATAATGATAAAATAAATTTGGCTAATTATTAAAATCAGATTTGAGCTATTTGAAAGCCCATATGACTCGGCATAATTCCCTAGTATATCTTTTATATACATTTCATTTGATAATTCCTTAAAACAATAACACCGAAACCCTAATAAAATCAAGAGGCGGCATAAGAAATTTTTCCAGGGCAAGCACGATTTTTCTAGGGTGTTTAGAAGGTCAAGGAAGGTGGGAAAAATATTGGAAAGATTGTTTAAGGCTTGGTTCGATTGTGGTATTTGTTTTGGGTTCGAATTAAGCAACCGGGTTCAATAATTCATAAAATCACCAAGGATCATCAAAGGTATTTTTGTA
>BQNB010171370.1:0-13572 GCA_026074375.1 Tanacetum coccineum | reverse complement strand
TGGTTTAGGGTCGACTATGTCGACCCTAATATTTGGCCGTCCCTAAACAACCCTTTTGTTGTAGTGTTGCAAATTCATTCGTGGACAAATATATGCTTACTATGGATCTGACATTCTTGATCATTGTCGTGCTTCAATGAGGCCTTGCTACCGGGCATTACTCTTTCAATCTGATGTTCCTTTTGCTTTAAAAGGTGATGAAATTCCGCTAAGGAAGTCGGTGATGGCTGTACCCAAGGATGCCCCACTCAAAATCTTTGCATACTTATATGATGTTGAATCCGAAAAAGTGATTTTGGATGGTATATGTGAACTCAGTTCGCTAACCAAAGGTAGCAGCGAAGGTGCTATTAAAGGGCTTGAGGGGACAGGATGCTCTTTGAGTCTGAAAGTCGATTGGACATACCAAGCTCAATATCTTTGATATCTATGTTGTTGATACGTAAAAATTTACTAAAACATCTGTGTGTAAATACTGATTTATGTGATCTTAACATTTAACATATAAACGTTCAGTAAGTAATTATGTTAATATATTATGTACAATTATTGTGACGGAACAACTTTAATTTATTTATTGTTATTTAATTTTACTAAAATGACATTTTACGTTTTAGTTCATGTGATTGTTCATACGACAAAACTCGATTAAGCATCTAAAATGGCTAACCGTGACCCGTATCACGGGTAACCGCTCATTTCGGGTACCCGCAAGTCCGGTTACCCACGTTGTATGATTCAGTTTCATGTAGTAAAATGAATTACCGTCTCGCGATAGATAGTTTAATCTTCAAACTAATAGAACCGAACCACCCCGTAAAGACCCCTACCAATATGATTGATTGCGTATCAATATTAATGGCTCAAGCCCATTAATTACTGAGATCAAGCCCGTCAGTACTCACTAGATGGAAGCTCGTTCACAAACCCATGCCACACCTCGCCTTGTAGCTTCTCCACTACGCATGAGTACACATGTAGGGCACCGTTGTCCCCCAACTTTCACTAACGGTTAAGATGTACCACTTTGTATGATTCGGTTTCGAGTAGTAAAATGAATTACCGTCCACTAATACACAAATGATTTTTAAAAACGGTTAAATTGCATCTTTTAAAACGGTTTTGAACCGTTCTATTATAGAGGGTAGTAAATAATGAGGATGATTATTTACAATGGTTTTGAACTGTTTTAAAAGACATATACCTCATACCACTTCATTACATATAATATTAATATATTATATTTCTTTTTTACAACAAGCAAGAACAACCGTTCTTTTAAACACATATTACAAAAAAAAAATTCTAACTTTCTTGTACCATGCTATACCAGAATATAATTTTTCCTGTTAAAAACCAAACTTCATGCCGGAATAAAAATAAACTAGAATATTAACAACACATCAAATGGATAAAATCATTACTTAACAATTTAATAAACTAATATGACAATCTCATACACAAAAATATCAAACTTTCATATCCAAAATTGTTCGTAACCTAACTATACAAATGCAATTCGACAATAAAATCTCAATTTTGTAAGAGATGAATTAAATAAAATTGTTACACCGAATTCTTCAACCCATTCACCGATATTTCACATGTCTATCTTTAAAGTCCCTTTAACGATGCTTCGTTCGCTTGAATCTATCCGATGCCAGTTTTTTAATGGACATGAGCTCAAAAGTAACAAATCTTCTTGGGTTAAATGGAACAGTGTGTTGGCGGCCAAAGAAAAAGGTGGTCTTGGAGTTTCAAGCCTTTTTGCTCTTAACAGAGCCTTATTGATGAAATGGTTCTGGAGATTTTATTCCCATAATGATTCTTTATGGTCTAGAGTAATTAAGGCTATTTACGGAGTTGATGGTGAGGTAAATAAAGTCTCTAAATATGCTAGCAGGTCCTGCTGGAGGGATATTATTAATGAAGTCAGGAAGTTGAAAGATCAAGGTATTAACATGCGTGATTTTATGTATATTAAAGTGGGCAATGGCGAAACTACGAAATTCTGGGACGATATTTGGATTGGCAGCAAGCCTTTGAAGCTCTTATTTCCCCGTATTTATGCTCTTGATAATATTAAAGATGCGTCAATCTGTATGAAGCTTAATGAGCCCAGCCTTGATAATAACTTCCGTCGCAGCATTAGAGGAGGAATCGAGCAGTCTCAGTTCAAGGTCAGAGACCCCAGCCCCCCTACGCCAGTCTCCTAATCCACAGAAGATAAGGACTCGCTCATTCGATCGAGCTTACTCCCGTCCTGTCCTGATAGATCGGTTTGCCCCGTCCCTTCCCCCCATGTGGGATCGGTGGGGAGTTTTAGCCGCTTCTATTCGGAGACTTTCCTTGAGGATCCAACGTTATTGATGGTTGATTCTAAAACTCTTTGGATTAAAAGCGCGCGCCTCGACTCTAAGGTGAATCTTCTATCGCTTGGAAGAACCGCCCCGCCCCCAAATTAGACAGTGCTTCCACCCTCCACGACGATTACATTATTTACGAGCCCCAGTGTTCGTCGAGCTCTCCCCCCCCGCCCCGCTTCTATCCTTGTCCCCATTTGTGATAGGGGGGTGTTGAATCTATCGAGAATAATATTGTTTGTTGTTGTTTAGTCAGACAAATTGCGAGCAAAATTTGTTCTTGGTTGGTTATCGAATATTCGGGACGTTAACTCCTTCACTGAATGGATCAATGGTGAGCCACTCTTTACGTCTTCAGTCTAAAGTTAAGGATGATGATCCAAGGTGTTATTTGTGGTTGGTTGGCTTTGCTTGTGTGGTCTTACGCGAAAACTAACTTCTTTCGTAGGAGACGAAACCTTCAAGGCGATTATTTTGATGATGTTGTTTCATATCTTTTTATTGGTGTATGTCTAGATGTAAAGCATCGTTCAGTTGGGTTGATTGGCTTAAAAACCCTTCTTTGATTTCTCTGTAATTCTAGCTTCTTGCTAGTTTCTTAATAAAATCCGCTGTTCAAAAAAAAAATTCATCAATATGTGAACGCATAGTCTTGGGTTTCATGTCATTCCAAACCTACAAACAAATCAAAATGAAAAGCTAGTCAGTCATTTTACAAGACAATAAGATTTTTCATGTAGAGAACAAAGTAAATAAGTCTTTGCAAACCACGCGACTAAGATAAAACTGCCATGTTTAGGACTCTTTATGAAATTATTATCTTTTTTGCCAACACTTTCAAGAATTTACACCTGCAAAATTAAATAAGTTACAAATTATTCAAAGTATACATAAATACTCCTATGCTATCTGCAATACTTTATACACAAAATAAAACAAGATTAAGTAAAAAGATTCATACTTCAAATTATATTGTTTCCCCTAAAATGCATATTTTGCCCGAATTTATGGATAATGTTTTGTTTCAATATGATTTTGGAAGGCTTTAAGTGTTAAGAGGGGATAAAAAATGGAAGATTTGTTGTTAAGTTGTTGATTTTGAAAAGGTTTAAATGGGGGCGGCGCATAGAAGGAAAAATAGAAGAGAAACAAGATCTAGTAAGGTTTTGATGAAGTTATAAAACATTGAATTGTTTTTTTATAAAATAATGAAAATTTTAAAACGGTTAAATTCAACCGTTGTAAATAAGAGTAAATAGAAGAGTAGAAGAAGACTAAAGTGTCCGGTGGTTGGTAAAAAAGGTGTTTTAATTAATTATAAAGTATTGTATTTTTTACAACGATCTTTATAAGCCGCTGTAAATAATAAAATTTAATCATTCTGGCAATATTATAATATAAAATATTAAATCTTTTAAAACGGTTGTATCACACCGTTGTAAATAATAGAATTAAATTATAAAATATTGAATTGCATTTAAAACAACTACATTTAGCCGTTGTATATAATAATTTTAAATTATAAAATATCAAACTTTTTTAAAACGGTTATAGGTGACCGCTTTAAATAATAATAAAAAATTAAATATTAATAAGAACCGTTTTAAATGATACATTTTATATTACGTTTGCTTTATTAACCGTGGTAAATAATGTTACCCAAATTATTAAGTACGGTTAAATTAGAAACCGATATAAATAGTGCGTTGTAAAATGCTTATTCTCTACTAGTGGTCGCGTGATGGATAGTTTAAATCTTTAAACTAACCGAACTAAACAAACCGTAAAGACCCATACCAATATGATTGATTGCGTATCAATATTAATGGCCCAAGCCCATTAATTACATGCTCGGATCAAGCCCAATATAAAGGCCCATCAGTACTCACCTGATGGAAGCTCATTCACACACCCATGCCACACCTCGCGTTGTAGCTTCTCCACTACGCATGAGTACACATGTAGGGGACTGTTGTCCTTCAATTATCACTAACGGTTAAGATGTACCATCTGACACCTCACAATGAGGCGCACCTGGAGCACAACCTTGTATGAGCCAAGGAGATAATCGTACATGTCTTCCTTGTCTGCTCACCGAATGATCAACGTGTTGCCTCCTCATAGCCTTTGATCATCCCTCAAAGGGTTTATCTCGGGGGGGGGGGGGGGGGGGGGGGGGGGGGGGGGAGGAGGGGGCGGGGGGGGGGGGGGGGGGGGTGGGGGGGGGGGGGGGGGGGGCTTACACACACCCTCAAAGGTTTTCATCTCCTTAACCCACAATGACTCTCTATAAAATATTAGTCATCTTATAACTCACAAGTCGTTCATACACTTGCGAGGAACACCATTACGCAATCTATACACTCCCACATATTACAAAGATGATTTGTTTAAGTGTTACCCAAGCTTCGTGATCTTAATCATACCATCGGGTCCTTACTGTTCAACACGGGAAGCAAATCCTTCCCTAAACACGTTTTTCATACCATATGTAGTATGGCACCATCTCTTAAAGACATGATACAAAATAGTCATAAACTTTAAGCCTATTTTCATTCATTTTTTGACTCAAAAAAACTTGAAAATTTTCTTCTTTTTTATCTTTCACACAGTTTCTTAACAAAAAATAACCGGTGAAACACCCTCTCTAATTTCGGATATAACCATCAACCACTCTGGACCTTTCCAGGTGGAATCTGTCGTGGACACATCTTAAACGGTATGTCTGATGTCTTATTTGATGTATACCAAAACATGGGTTTGGCAAAGGAGTTACGAAGGGACCATATCTTGAATCTAAATAAATGGGCAGAAGATGCTTCAGTAAGAAGTTTCTTGTAGTAAATTTAATAATTACAAGTGGTTGATTCAAGGTCTATGATGGAACAATATCATGAACTCCTTCGAATTCTGAGACAGTTTACACAACATGGTTTGAATATGGATGAATCCATATACGTGTCTAGTATCATAGACAAACTTCCACCCTCATGGAAGGATTTTCAAAACACATTTTTGAAACACAAACAAGGTATGAGTTGTCAATGGTACAACTCGAAAGTCATTTTCACATAGAGGAAATCTCCAAAGGGCAAAAGAAAGTGGCAAAGGAAAGGCAAACGAAAAATTGCTGGTTCTTCTTCGGTTTAACATGATAAAAAAATGGTCAGTAAGAAAACAAAAACAACAACAAAAATAACCATACAAAGGAATAAAAGGAGATTGATGGTAACAATGACAGATCCAACAAAAAGTCTAAATTGACTTGTTGGAAGTGTGGCAAAACTGGTCACTTCAAAAAGGATTGTCGTGTTAAAAAGAACAATGGTGGAAACACTTCTGGTTCGGGACATGGAATCTAAGGATCCTATTCATTCACATGGTCTGAAATTTGACTTGATGTTAATCCTTTAATCATTTTGTGTCACATAGTTCTGAATATGTTATGTATAAGATGATGTATCTTGCGTGGTGGAATTGACTCGGCTGCAACTTCGTCATGCATGTAAGGTTCGTTGCTGGTTTTGATACTTTTCATCCGGTGCATGTTGGTATCAGTGCTTCATATGGGAGACGAGTAAACAAACCCGATACTTGGTCATGGAACTGTTGTTTTAGAATTCTGTTCTGGAATAATGAAAAAAACTATTATACTTTTGTTACTTTTCGTGTATGTACGGGGTTAGAAGAACTTTGTCGG
Organism: Tanacetum coccineum; assembly: GCA_026074375.1. Lineage (NCBI taxonomy): Eukaryota > Viridiplantae > Streptophyta > Magnoliopsida > Asterales > Asteraceae > Tanacetum > Tanacetum coccineum. Next base: position 7,509 of record BQNB010171370.1, on the reverse strand, counting down.
CAACGTGTTAAATAAGTGTGGCTATAACGGATGTGTATGTAATATGGATAAGTATATCTTATAAAAGACTTGATGAATTTGTTGGTGTCAGTACTATAATAATGGCATGGTATGTTAATATCTTAATAAAGTTCATTTAAACTTTAGTAGTGTTTGCATGATTAGTTTTAAAGATGTTGAGTCTTCTATGTGGCATGCTCGTTTAGGACACATTCACTATAAACGTATGCTTGCTTTGTCTAAGGATAATTTAATTTCAGGAATTTGTTATTTCTTGAAAAATGTAAACACTTGCATGTTACTAAAATACACTTATGACAACTTTACAAAGTTAAATAAACAAGATTTCTAATATTTTAGAATCTGATACATAGTGGTCTTGTGGATTTTTCATGCCACTCATATCATTGGTATAAGAAAGTATGTTGTTACCTTTATAAATGATGCATCTAGATTTTGTTATGTTTATCTATGTCATGCTAAAGATGAAGCCTTAGATAAATTTCCGAGGTTGAGTTGCAACAAAATGATTTAATTAAAACTTTACGCACTAATAAGGTGGTGAATATTATGATACGGTTTATTTCCAATCCGTAGGAATCATACATGAGACAACGGCTCCTTATACACCACAACAAAATGGTGTGTCCACGAACAAAATTAGAGGCTTCTTAGATTGGTTATTTCCATGTTTTCTTACTCGGGGTTTGAGTGATGGATTTTAGGGGAATGCCATGTTAACCGGTTTTGCTATTTATTGAATAGAGTTCCTAATAAAAGGAACAAAGTCACTCCATATGAAGTTTGGTACAAAAAATGACCTTACTTGTCATATTTACGAGCTTAGGGTTGTAAGGTTGTTGTAAGACTCCTGAAAAAAAAAATACCAAAAAAGGAACAATTTTAGGTGAAAAACGGTATTGATTGCATTTTTATTGATATGCTGAGCTGTCCAAAGGCATATAGATTCTATGTAATAGAATACCTATAATGATATTATATCCGTTAAATCGGTTATAGAGTAAAGAGATTGCATTTAGAATGTTTAATGAAAAATGATTCACTTCAATACCTAGACCTAAAAGTTTGATGCCAAGTTCAAATGAAGATCAAATTGGTGAAACTCCAATTGAAAATCCTACAACTTGTAGGAGTAATAGAGCAAGGGTAGCTAAATCATTCGGATCTGATTTTTAACTATATTTAGTTGAGGGATCAAGAAATGAGATTGGGCCTCAATATTCTTACAGTTATAGTATAGAAGAGGATCCAAGAACGTTTGATGAAGCTATGCAATCTCATGAAGTTTCATTTTGGAAAGAAGCAATCAATGATGAGATGGATTCAATTACGGAAAATAATACATGGATTTTATCTGATTTACCACCAGGTTGCAAACCTTTGGGTTGCAAATGGATCTTCAAAAGGAAGATGAAAGTTGATGGAACCATTGACAAGTTTAAAGCTAGATTGGTTATCCAAGGCTTTAGAAAAGATAGACAGGAATCGATTATTTTCATACATATGCTCATGTTGCTTGAATATCTATAATTAGATTATTGATTGCTTTAGCAGCAACTTATAATCTAGTGATTCATCAAATGGATGTCAAAACAGGATTCTTGAATGGTGATTTAGAAGAGGAGGTATACATGAAGCAATCAGAAGTATTTATTATGCCTGGAAATGAGCATAAGGTTTGTGGTAAAAAAATTAATTAAATTCTTTATATGACTAAAGCTAGGCCTCTTATAACAGTTGGCATCAAAAAACTTTGATGAGGTTGTCTTGTCTAGTAGGTTTGTACTAAACCAGTCTGACAAGTGTATTTATTGAAAATTTGATAAATCCGGTAATGGAGTCATAATTTGCTTATATGTTGATGACATATTGATCTTTGGGACTAATCAAGATCAAGTGGATAAAACGAAAGAGTTTTTGTTTTTAAAATTTTCCATGAAGTATATGGGGGAGGCTGACGTGATCCTTGGTTAAGATTAAGAGTGAGGGACAATGGGCTATAACAATTTACTTAATCTCATTACTATTGAGAAAATACTTAAGAAGTTTAAATGTGATGATTGTTGTCCAGTCAACACTCCTTTAGATCCGACTATCAAACTTATGCCTAATACAAGCATGGCTGTAGATCAACTTGAGTACTCTAGAGCAATTGGTTGCCTGATGTATGTAATGATAAGTACAAGACCAGATATTGCTTATGCTGTGGGTAAATTGAGTAGATACACTAGTAATCCTAGTACTCATCACTGGCATGCTATAATGCGGGTATTCAAGTACTTAAAGAAAACCACTGATTATGGTTTGTCATATGTTGGGTTTCCTTCAGTTTTAGAAGGATATTTTGATGCAAGTTAAACTAATTCAGAAGATCATACTTCTACAACTGGTTAGGTATTTTTGCTTGGTGGAGGTGCCATTTCATGGGCTTCCAAGAAGCAAACTTGTATTACTGAAGGCTCACAACAATGGAAAAAGGTAGGGGGGGGGGGGGGGGTGGGGGGGGGGGGGAGGTTTCTGGTAGATTTAACAGCAGCTGGCAAGAGGGCAGAAATGGTTAGAAATCTTGTTATATGAGATTTGTTGTTGGCCAAAACCATTTCTTACTTTTTCTATTCATTGTGATAGTGCAACCACTTTGGCTAAGGCATATTGTCAAATATAGAATGGAAAGTTTAGACACTTGCGTGTTAGACACAGTATGGTTCGTGAGCTCATTATAAATGGAGTGATTTCCGTAGACTTTGTTCGATCTTAATAAAACATGGCGGATCACTTGACAAAAGGATTAGCCCGAGACTTAGTGTACAAGTCGGCTATCGAGATGGGATTAAAGTCCATCAAAATCTCTAACGATGAGACACCCGATTCCCTTCTAGCTAACGCTAGGAGCTGAATTCAATGTGAAAAGCTCATTTAGTGATTGGAGCACATTCAAAACAATCATCCCAAGGTATGTGCTCGGTTCTGCAGATTAAGTTAGGTTGAAGTTCAACTTCTTAATAGTTCTTTTGAAAATTTGCATGTACATGTACAAGAATAAAAGGACTACCTATGTGAGCATGAAGTTTTGCCGCTTCAAGAAGCTTTGGACTTGGCTTTTATATGCTCATCAAAGGATATGGACACATGGCTATATAATAGTGTCAAGTTTATAAACTTTAGAGTATTACAATAACTTATGTGTATATTATCTTCGGGTATTTATATGAATTGAAGGGTTCAATCCTAAGCGACACCCTGATTTTCAAATTTCTGGAATGTGTAATATACTAAGCGCATGCTTGGTTGAAGGTATTAGGGGGTGTGAAATAGGAAAGACAATCATTAATTATGATTGATTTAGTATAAAGGAATGAAGCATTACAAAAAACTAGGCAACGACCCATTGTACTACAAATTGTGGGGTATAATAATGATTACCCATGTAACCACCAAATTAACCACCCATAACTTTTTTTCCCAGCAAAACCTTTCTTTTCTTTTTTAAAAAATTCTTTTCAAAAATTGTTAACCATCAAATAAACACTAACCTTTACATTTAAACCAAGCAACACTAATATAATAAAAATATCCCCGTTGCATTCCTTAATATATCCTTTGCATTTTCCTTTTCTATTCCTTTAATTGAACCAAACACACCCTAACACTCTGTTCTCAAGTTAGGTTTTAGAAGGAAAGTAAAAGGAAGGGAAGTAAACCATAAAATGTTTGTGTTCTCAAGAATTTTATGAAAAGTGAAGTGGGTGAAAGGGAATGAAATGGAGGGGAAATCTTATGTTTTTTTCAACCAACTTTTGCAGCCCAAATATGGGATGATTTGGAAGTAAAGAATTTTGTAATCTTTTATAATTACCATATTGCCTATTTAGTTGTCTTAATTTTATAACCAAATAATTTAACCAGTAGTCAAATTACCCATATTTCATATTCTCATTCAATTTTTTTTTCATTTTTGCTCATATATTTTTATATACGTGTATACATTTATTGTTAAAGAATTTACTTTCAAAAAAAAAACTCCACATGATTAGTACGTGGTGATTCATAGATCTGTTGTTGTATTTTGGTGAATTGGATTCATTGGTTATGGTACTGTTGACATACAGTGCTGGTAAATTGTTTTCAATATGGGATTGTGTTTTTTTAGTTCATCAATTCTAATTGAGATATGATAATTATGGCTTTGCCTTTCCTACCCATTCTACTTCTAAACGGAGAACTCAAAGTAAATATGTAGTTTTCATTTTTTGTCTTCCGTTTCCTCTCCATTCCCACACTCTCTTTCTTTACTCAACCCTTTCCTTCCTTTCATTAATATTGCTAGAGATCTGAAGTGTAAGTGAAAATTCATCCTCAGTGACATTTTCATTTAGGCATGAGTTTGGTTTTTTTCGTTTTGTGTATTTTAGTACTGAATCAAGGATTACACTAAAACGGGGGCCACAAAGGAGGATTCTATGGACGAGGTAGGAATGTTGGTATTTTTAGTTTTATCTACTATCATTTATATGTAATTGTGGTTATACTTGAGGGACAATGGCCTTATTGCAAGTTTAGGCTCAAGATGATGTAAGGTGGTGCGGAGTGCAACTCGTCATATTTAGTTTGATTAAGCCCCACCTATTAAGACACAGGGTAAGGGCAGTATACAAAGAATAATATTCTTTAGATCTGCCATAACCGAAAATAACCACTTTTCGATGGTTACTTGGCGTTTTTTAATAACCATTGTGATGGTTGGAAAATAACCGAAAGTAACCACTTTTCGATGGTTACAAATAACCACTTTTCGATGGTTATTTATAACCAGATTATGGTCTCATTTTCAAGAAAGAACAATATATAATACTCTTATGTTTTCTGATCGATCTCTCGTGCCTTAGAATTCGATTGCCAATCTGTCTTATCCGTGTATGGATTCGTGAAACCCGAGACACAATACATATAGGGTTGAAATACTTTAATCTGAAAGTGATACACGATTCAAACTGATATCCAAATTATAAACCATTCACACACCAAATAATTTTCCTACAATGGACTACTATAGGTTGATGTTTGGTACATTCATGCATGTTGATCTTTTAAGTTTTAAGGTTCCAATTACATATATATTATATTGTTAGTGTCAAGCTTTCTTACTAGATAATGTCAAATTGTCAATCATTTGGTATTTTGGTGTTCTTCCTTCAAAAGAAATAATTATTAGCCGAACCAAGTACGCAGCGAACAAATTACACGTCTGACAATTTCTTAAGGACATGTAAAAGTCGTAACGCTTTGCGTTAAATGTAAACATACGGGCTTTTTGATATAGTCCGAAACACGAACTAGTGTGTAGCATGCTAAAATTGACAATTACGGTCATATAATTACTTCGCCGAAGTTAAAAGTTTTTAAAGTACATTTTATAGACCCTCTAGCATATCAAAATTAAAATTGAAAGCTACATTTTAATCAGTGTATAGACTAGCTATTTTGACTACAGATAGCGATAATTATTTTCGCAAAACATAAAATCATATCCTTAGTTCCTTACTAATTTTGATAAAACATTCATAATTGTTACTTTATACAGCCCGTAAACACAGTAAATATGGGTTGACAATATAACAATTATGGTAAATACAAAGTTCTAGTTCTAGAAGGGTAATACGTAATCGTAGATTCGATTAGTTAAGGTTTAAGAAATAATCACATGCCTGTTGGTGGGTATATAATATGCGTCCCTAGTTGATCATTAAAAAAATAAGAAATAAATAACATTGTTTTTTTTTTGGGTAAAGAATAAATAACATTGTTTATACACGTCTATTTCACGCCTAACTCGTGTCTTATTATTTTACTTAGAATTATTATATTAGAAAACAGTTGTTCTTATATAAAATCTTATCGTTAAGAAGCATCAATAATTTTATATGGTTTCGCCATCCTAGTAAATCCACGCTTAGAGTAACTGTTACTGAAAATAAATATTTGTTAAGAATCCTTTTTTTTCTTTGTCCGCTATTGTTAATCTTAATCGCTATAATTATTTAATTGTAAATTCAATATTTCATGGTACCAACAAACATGGTATAATTCATTTTATACACACGTTGCCTTTCTTCAGAACAAATTTACTGGTTGCAAGTAAAATACGTAGAGTAAAAATTCAGAAATCATGGCTAAATATAATTATATATTTGAAATCTTGGTTTACTTTAACAATATTGGTTTGTCCTATCCAGACTTGCGAGTCTAAAACCTAATTGGAAACATATATGTCCACACAAAATGGGACCAAATAAATATTTCTTCCGGATCAAACCTCTAGCGAATTTCCCATTGGTTTAACTTTAATCGCCTTTAATTTAACAACATAGGAAAAGCTACCTCAACACCTACACACCCCCATTTTGGTTCTAGTGTTTGTAAGTAGCAACAACTCTTGTCTTTTTGCCAACAAGATTTCATTATAACACGCATATGAACCCGTGCGTTGCGGCGGGGCTAATTTTTTCCCGACCATGCCAATTACTGTTAGTACAAAAACTGTGTATTGGGGTGAATATGGGTTTAGATCATCTATTGGGCTGGGCTGTGATGTAGATCTTGTACTAATCCAAGTAATGGAGAGATAATCTGCACAAATGAGAATAAACCGTTAGCCTTACCGCAGGGCGGACCCCGCGATTAAGCTCCGGCGTGAGAGTAAGTACACATGTTTGTCAGAGAATGTCAGAGTATGTGTGTATTAATGATTAGACAGAATGTACCTTTTTGGGGTGTAAAATGACCCCTATTTATAGGCAAGCCCAATACTAGGGTTCCCTAGTATTTCGCTTGTGACTGTTGGTGGCCGAAGTGGGTCCCTTGTCGGGCAAGGGTCCACATGTAATCGTCTCTGCGGACGCGAGTAATCTTCCGCAGTCAGTGTATGTCCGCGGAGGTGCAACGGTGCGGCTTTAAAGATACTCATGTGCGTCTTTGGAATATCCGGAGTGTGACTCTTGTCAGGCTTAGTAATCCGGCTATTTGTTGTATTGGACCTGGGCCCGTATGCGTATATTATGAACTAAGCCCAGTAAGCTTGGTGTTCGTACTATACGTCATCACATTTGAATTCATTTACTTTCACATTATGATAATCCATTATCTATACTTTCTTTATTTTAGGTACAAAGTAATTGTATAGTGTCATTGATGAACCGAGATGGAAAGGGAATAATGAAGCCACGCCAAGTGATGACTGAATTCGAAGCAATTTGCAAAGAAGACCAAACAAAGCTTCATGAAGATGGTGCTTTTTACGAGGTTTTAAAATGCACTCACAAAGCCATTGTCCTTCCTCCTTGGGTTGCTCTTATCAAGACCATTTGCTTTTGAAAAATCATGACTCATACTTTATATTATGAAGCATTAGTTTTTATGCAAATTCTAAAAGAAATTGATTATAGTGTGTGATATTATATGCATGGTGAGTGTTTAAAGCAATGAATTTAG
>BQNB010171368.1:0-13572 GCA_026074375.1 Tanacetum coccineum | reverse complement strand
TGTTACTGTCGGAATCGACGGAAGGGCTAAACAACAACGATCCAGAGGGAGGCACTTGAATACAATGGCATACGCGCGTCAGCCGAAAAAAGACATAATGCCTAATGTGTGACTTCAATAGCAATGTGATTGTCCATAAAGTGAAAATTTGTAGTGGAGGCAAGGTACTACAACCAAATGAGTTTTAGGCAGTGTTGTAAAAAGCGGCCTAGGCGGCCGCCTAGGCGCTAGTCGGTCCCCCTCCGCCCTGATTTTCAGCTAATCGGCCGATCTAGGCGTTTTGGTCAAAAGGCGGTCAACGAAGCGCCTAGGCGGGTCAAATCGGCCTTGGCGGGTCAAATCGGGCTAGGCGGTCAACAAAAAAACCCGGTCAACACTTTTATTTAATCAGATCTAGGGGTTTTTAATATCAGATCCAGTGCTTTTTTCTCATATCCATGCCTCCTTTTACATAACTTACCTTTCAATAACATGTATCTTCAAATTAACAACGATTGGAGTATATCCATGCCTCATTTTAGGTATCTGGGCTCAATGATACACAAATTAGGGAGGATAGACGAAGATGCATCTCATCGTATTAAAGCATGCTTGTTGAAGTCGAGGGCGGCCACAAGTCCTATGGGACAAGAATGTCCTTCTAAAGTTGAAGGGAAAATTCTATAGAGCCGCAATTACGGGTCAGATTGCAGGCCGATTATGAAAGCTCATGCACATAAGGGTGGAAGTGGCAGAATTGAGAATGCTAAGGTGTACGTGTGGTAAAAGCTAGAGCGGAACTTGTAGTTGAAACTATCGTCAACAAGTTGAGGAAAGGTCGATCAACATGGTTCGGATATGTCACGAGGAGACCACAACTAGGAGAGTGGAAGCTTTGGTAGTCAACGACGTTATGAGAAGGCGCAGACGAAAACTTAGGTGGGAGGATAGACTCAAGCATGACATGAAAGAGTTTTTTTTGTTTGGCGGTTTGAGGAAGAAAAGGTAGACCAAAACTTAGGTGGGAGGATAGACTAAAGCATGACGTGAAGGAGCTTCTCTTGTCCGGGGAGTCGGGGACATGACCTCTAATAGGAACGTGTGGAGACTGGAGAGCTAGAATTAGAATAGGAGGGTAGATGATAGGTTTAGAGATCTATAGCTAGACCCCTTTATGCTTTTAGACGTTTTATAGTTGCCCCTCGTGTACATATTTACCTTTGCTTTAGGTATAGAGCTTATAATTATATTTGCTCGTATGCCCAGTTTTTTCTCTTTCTCTGCATTCGCTAATGCTATTATGTTTCACATGCCCCTATGCTTATATGCTTATGTATGCCCTTTTCCTATATGCTCTATCCATATCTTTGATCATATTGTGGGTTCCACGTGTATTTGCTCCTTATGCTTTTATATGTCTTATGCTTTCATTAGTTGTATGCCTATATGTCTCTATTTGTGCTCTCTAATACTTTGGATGATATTTGTGTCTTATTTGATCATTTTGTGTTATATGCTTTAATAGCTTCTCTTGACATGCGTCTTTTGCTTACATAGCTTCCCTTGCAATGTTTTCTCAAAATTACACATTCACATATATTTGAGCACATTTCCCACTCACGCATAAACTTGCCGGAGGTCTTCCTTTCCTGGAAGCAATCTCCCTACTCTTAGGTTTACCCTGAGGTAGGGGTATGATCCGTTTACATTTTACCTCCCCCGTACCCCGCTCCAGCGGGATTGGGTATCGTTGGGTATTGTTGTTGTTGCTGATCTTTGGTCGTAGTCTTTTACTGGACTATTTTTTGCTTCAAAAATTCATTAAAAATTGTCCTTTTGAATCTTTATGATCCGTGCTCTTCTAATATGACAAAGTTATTTACTTATTTATTTTATTGTCATTTATAAGCTTGCTTTCAGACATTATTGTTGCTGGAATTTGTATTCTTTGGTGGCCTATGAAGTTATAATACATTGATCGTCTTAAATGAAAAAAGTTAAAAACTTGGGTGGTCATATACATCATCTGTTTATATATTATGGATGTATAAAATATTCAGTTTCTGACTTATTGGAAAACTATTGATTATACAGGCTTATGAACCAGGTTATACTGCACCTCCTCAGTTGGAAGAAACTGTCCTTGATATCAGGCATTTATTCTCTCTGTTCTTCCTACTTTCTTATCATTTATTCGAAAAGCTTGGTTGAAGGGACATTGACTGTGTCGATACATAAAAAATATTGATTACTTTTGATGTTCAATTGCAAGTAGTTATTCAAATCTTTTTCTAGAGGTGGCAAGATGGGTGGGTGTATCGGACGGGTTGGGTAACAGGTCAAGTGGTTCGACTTGCAAAAGGTTATTAGCAAATAACCCAATATTAATGATAAAAAAACCAAATTAACGTTAAAAGTAGACTTTGGACGACTTTCAACCCATCCTGCGTATACCTTTTTATTTGTTTTGAGGTAAAACACAATCCATATTGATGCACTCAAGTATGTAGAGTTGAAATTGTCGTATGCAGTGGTATCTAATAGCTCGTTTGACTTGCAGTGGAAGTTGGACACTTGCTGGTACTCCTCTAGACCTGAATGATCCGCGACTTTTGGCTATAGCAGCTGCGGAGCGCAACATTATGGAAGCTGAATATGATGAATACGAGGACACTAGTGCCAATGGAGCTTCATTTTGCCGGTCTGCTGCTCTAATAGTAAGACTATGATATCCAATGTTCATTTCAGTGTTATTCTGTGTTGTATGAATATGACCCGATGTCTGGAATCTGATGTTTATTTTACTTGTACAATAAGCAGTACATGTAATATCTAACATTCGGATCATTGTGTGTGGCAGTTGATGGCGCTTCTGCTCTTGAGGCATTCTCTCGCAATTGGAGATGGTGAGGATGACGATGATGATGCTTCTGCCTTTTTTGCTGTAAGTCGAGTTAGTTGTTTACTATAGATAGTTATTGTATACCTGACTCCACTTTCACACAACACTATATATACACAACTTGACACTTGGTTATCGGCAGCTTTTCCTTCTGCGGGCAGCTGGTTTCCTCCTTCCTTGCTACATCATGGCCTGGGCTATCAGTATCTTGCAGCGCCGTAGACAAGCACAGGTAAAAATCTTCAATAATACTGTTCTTTACAGGTGGCAACATGGTATGGTATGGTTGGGTAATGGGTTGAAATAACTTAATATCTTTGGCATGAGTTGAATTGGGTGGGGTTAGTCTGTCATGAAAGTATGAAACGCTTTTTAACCAAATAAATCTAGTTAACATCGTGACCTCTAATGTTGTTTCTATAACAAATGTATTTACAATGGTTACAAAACTACTTGATAACAGGAAGCCGAAAGACTGGCCGGATTAGCTGCAGCCGCTGATGTGGCATTCCTGATGCAGGCAGGACAACATAGAGGCTTGCAGGTCACGATTGCACCTGGACCTGTTGTGGCACCAGGATCCGTGGTGGCACCAACTCCTGCAGTGATTCCTGCTCATCCATTTCAATAGCAGATGAATGATCCCTGAGGTTGGACCCCTAAATATGCAGACACGACTGTATGTCCTGTTGTATTAGCAGAATGGTGAAAACTAAGAGGGATTGTATCTTCCCCCTGCCTGTGAATCTGTCACTTAGGACTTATTAGCTAAACTTGTGCTGTAAACTAATCTTAAATGTTAAACTGTGCATATATTAAGACACTCACGGTGGCCGTTGTGCAACTTTGAGAAGTTTTTTTAAACTTCATTGATTTTTTTAGCACCAACTATAGTTATCTGGTTATATCTGTGTTATTAGTTATGAACTTCCCGCATATAGGAATTGCTTCGAATTCGGCACGAAAGAAGAAAAGATCAAAATCCAATCAACAGGTGCCACGTAGAAGTTGGAATATGAGAAATGAAGTCCTGATTAGGAAGTTTGAATGAAAGATTTTGGAGGGGATATAACGGAATTGATGCATAGAAAAGTGAAGAAAGTGCATCAAAAGGAACTTTTGATATAAAAATGTACAGTGAAGCACACAGAAAACAAGAATCAGTATTTAAGCATTAAGGGTCGTTTGCCCTCTTTTGCTTTCTGCTTTTTGCTTTTTATAGGTTTGAAAGTGTCAATGAGCTCACTATCCATATTTTATCTGCAGATTTCCACAGGTTTAGCACGCCGCATCTTAATATTAGTATTTCTCGTTAAATTTGTTAGTTTGTCATCTTTTTCTTTTTATTGGTTTGAATGACCAACTCACTAATCCATTTTATCTGCAAGAATCTCCACAGGTTTAGCAGCCTTCATCTTAATATTTTTATTTCTGTTAAATTTGTAGTTTCTCTCATTTGAAATAATATGACTTCTGCACTTGCTCTTCATTCCAAGAATCATGACATACAGATTGGTTAAAAATAGATGGTCTAATAATGAAGTAGAAAGAGGTTCATTCTTTAAAGGTTCTATGAATGGTGTCCCACCTTGCTTTTCATTCAAATCCCATTCTTCTCTTTGCTTATGATTGTGACCCTTTCTGCTTTATTTATCTTTCAGTTTATCCAAATTCCCATAAAAGTTCAAACTTGCCTTATATGTAACTATGACTCCATAACCATCCTTCATTTTCAAAATCTATGAAAGTATGGGCAGTGCTAATTGCAGAGTGATGATTCTTGTTATTTGCATTTTGCTTCTATCGTTTGGATCAGGGAGAGCTTACGCAATCAGAAGTGTAGGTCTTGCTCTAAGACGAGTTCTTGATGGTATTGTTCAAGAACTCGATAAGCCACTGGATATAGCGCCATCACCTTCTGTAACGTTTGATCAATATCAAACAGAAAAGAGAAGAATTCGAAGAGGGTCGGACCCTATTCATAACAAGTGTTGATCATCTCATGAAGCCAGATATAAACATGAGTTCAATGCTTCTAGAGCCGTTGCTACATCCATCTTCTCTACTTTGTTCTTCCCTTATACTTTAATTGTACATCTCTATCAGTGTGGTGATAGCTTCGAAGTGCTGACAAGTGCAAGTCGTAACCAGGATAAATGGATTGGTTTCAAAACTTATCGCCCTAGTCGCAGGGTTAGCGTATATAATCTCTTCATATTTGTTTCACTTGCGAAGGTGTTGCAAAGACCTCTTAAAATTTTCGGAACAAAACTATCTGGTTTTTTTAGTAATTTGCCCCTCATTAAGATATTTGTAGTGTGAGTTATTTGATAAAAATATCAAAATGATGTGCCCCCCTCGAGCAAACTTTTGGGGGGGGGGGCCCAAGGGGCAAGTGCCCCCCTAGCGAAAAAAATTGTAGTGTAAATTTTCGAAAATATCTGGCTTTTTTCGTAATTTGCCCCTCTTAAGAATCATTTTGTAGTGTAGTTATTAAAAAATATCAAAGTGTGCCCCCTCGAGCCAAACTTTCTGGCTCCGCCCCTGCTTATCGCCCTAGTCGCAGGGTTAGCGTATATAATCTCTTCATATTTGTTTCACTTGCGAAGGTGTTGCAAAGACCTCTTAGGTTTCCGTTGCTATCGATGAGGTTTGCCTCTCTGCCCAGAAGGTACAGAGTAATTATCATGCCATTTCTTAATCCCTCAGGGGGACGTGGTGATAGTGTCCACATTATCAGCAACTTGTAACTAGGATTTACTACTTTTTAAACCTACACTTAAACCCAATACCCCTTCATGTCTCGGCAAATATGAAATTTTTCTTGAGCGTTTCATTGTATTGGCAGCACGGGTTTTCAATCATACATTTAGGATGTTGATTTGCTTACACACAGGTTCTAAACAGTAATTACTTTTATGTTTATGTAAATGGTAATCACCATGTATTAATCATCTGTTTAGTAGGCAAATTGGAGTTACATGTATGTTGGTATTCATTACTGAGTGTGTTATTATGTGATTTAGTATTATCATAATATATGAAACAGAATTTATGTGTACCAGGGCCAATCACTCCACATAGGCATGTCCTTATGGTAGCACCCCAATTTGACCCAAAGAGAATGGCCTATTATTAAGTGCTCATTTTGATATGTAAATCTTTTTCTGACTTTGCAATAAACATGTTAATCTAATATGAGGAAAAAAAATGATTCCTAGACTTTGCTCCCAGTATAAAGATACAACTAAGTTATTCTTTTGGTTATTTGGTATCCTTGTTCCAACCAACGCATTAGGTATATACAAAACCTCATTTTAGATGGACTCAAACACTGAAAATTAACTCCATGAACAAACGAACACCCGAGCATCATACCAAAAAACGATCTACCGCATCCCTTATGTTTTTGTTTACTCGATAAGGCATTATAAAGAAGAAATAGCTTCTTTACCGTTGCCATAATTTCTCCAAATCTGAAGATCGCTAGGAAATATTTTTCACGAACTATTTGCGCGAGATAGAACAAGCCCTGTATATTTCCATTGGTCTCTATAGGCTCCATCTATTATCAAATCTATCCTCGTCACTATTAGAGGACCTATAAATCAGTCAACGAAAAACCAACTCAGCAGCATTAATTATATCATTACCCGGAGGGTTAATGGAGCCAATGATGGAGTCTTTATCAGGAGCAATAACTGCTAACATCTCAATTATCATCAATGGTAACCATTACCAACAATCCACCCTAGAGAATGAACTCCAAGAATCTCACCAGCATCATCTCCAAATTCTTTCCAGCAATCCTAATACTCCCATCATATACAAGACCAGAATCAGCACGATTCTCGCCTTCTTCAAAGAGTCACAAATCACTTTCCTCCCTCCACCCCCAACGAACATCCTCCTCTCTGCAAAACCCTCTAGCAAACGACACGCTAGAATCAATTGTTAACATTCTTAGTAGGAATCTGAACACATCTATCAGACATCCAAATGCCTCCTGATTTTCCAACCTTTCATCCAAACTAGACCCTCACATCCTTTCCTTCTAGAGGATTAGACTCAATTGACCTCCATCTTTTCAATATTGGGCGCCCAATTATGCAAACTCATAAGCGATATACATAATTCCGATTACGATATGAAACTATAAAGGACTCCTATCACACGGATGTTAAGAACTCTTAAGGACAACAACTTCCCATGAGACATTGGTCCATCACTAACCATATCCGTTAAACAACGTTGCTTCCCACCGACCACCCCAACTTCATTATAAGACCTCTGGAGCCCATGCTGCCAATGGCAGACCCACCAGTCTATTCCAACACATCTATCATCTTAAAAAAAATCGGTGAAAACATCCTTTGAACATCCTAAATATCTCCTTAAACGCGCATTAAATCTTGACAGCTTTCCACTTATCCATAATCGAATTCCAACCAAACCCACGTCCCCCAACATACTCTAAGACCAAACAACATCGAATCCCCTCAGAAATACATATGTTTTTAAAAGCTACTAAATGCACTTTAAATCTTTACTTAGCAAGATACTACGTTTCCAAAATACCATCCAAATCAATACAACGTCTACCGAGATAGACATCACCGCTTCATTACCACTCATCCTTATATACCTTGTTACAATCCGACACCCCCACAGATTCTGCTCCAGCAATACTTGTAACCGAATTTGCCCACATTCCTACAGTTTCCAGACCGCTTTAGCATACGATAAAAGACTGAAAAACTATTTTCTTTGATACTAAAGATTGATAGTTCGAACTAAACTGGGTTTGCCGTCCCAAGAACATCCACAGTCTATTAAAAGTTCGACCATACCTTCGCCACATCGGCAAATAAATAAAACCACTATCCACCGGCTATAATTGGAAACTAACTGATTGATATCATTAACGTTTATAAAACGTACAAAACCAAACGCATGACCCATTTATCTCTTGCAGCATGGTAACATCGATCACCACACCCCATTTTTACAAATATCCCAAGATTCTTGGACCGACGCATTCCATGGGATATTAGAAATAAAGATTGATAAAAAACTTATGTTCCTACAATAATTAGATGAATTTGTTGGGAAGACCTTTGATACTTTGCACTGTGACGACGATTTATTATCGAGATATCGTTCCTTTTGCTTCAGAATAATTAAAAAGATCGGAGACCTGGCCAATTGCCATCGTTATTTTAACAACAGAATAGCCAAGATCCGAAAATAGGATTGAAAACGCCTATCATCAAATAAAAATATGTGTAACCAACGGTGATGGTTGTTGGCGGTGGTAATTCACGTGTGATGATTTAGGTAACTTTGCAAACAAACAACAATATGTAAGATCTTATTATTAATTTATTTGGATGGAGGCGATGGTGGAGCAGGTGGTTACACGACAACATCTAATCTTGGTTCGAAATTGGTAGGTTCGCATTTGGATCTGGGATTTAGGTTGAATCCATAGGCATGTCCTTATGGTAGCACCCCAATTTGACCCAAAGAGAATGGCCTATTATTAAGTGCTCATTTTGATATGTAAATCTTTTTCTGACTTTGCAATAAACATGTTAATCTAATATGAGGAAAAAAAATGATTCCTAGACTTGAACCAAGGGAATATGCTCCCAGTATAAAGATACAACTAAGTTATTCTTTTGGTTATTTGGTATCCTTGTTCCAACCAACGCATTAGGTATATACAAAACCTCATTTTAGATGGACTCAAACTTTACAAGCATGGTACAACTTTGAATGATGACGTATAAGTCGTTGCAGCATTGTTGGTCCTGGAAAAGAAGCAAGTTTCATGACTTCAGTTAGGCTTTTAAGAAATCCTGTGACATCTGGTATCTATTTCTCCTACGAACTTTGTTATGTACAGAAGAAGATATCTTCCGATGAACAGCCCTCCAAATCATGTCAACAGCATCACCAGACTGTGACGGATACTGGTACTCAAAATGTGGCACAATTTGCTTAAGTCTTTCCCACATTTTAATCCATTTTACTCTCTGGATTCCTCTAAGAAGTTTCATAAGGTACCCTTTTTTGGAAGCATCTGATGCACGAACAAATATAGCAAATTTGGAATAATCAAGAACATCTTCATATGGTAGCTCGATGTCATCACTGATAATCACTGGTACACAATGACTAGCAATGGCATCAAATAGGCGGTTAGATGAAGGAGTGTCTCCTGCAATGTTGAGGCAGAATTTAGAGGAAGCCATCCCTCGTGATGCCTTGCGGACACCACCTGATGACACAGTGCCGAAACTGAAGTGTACATCTTTTTCATCTTTCATTAGGTAGTACAGTTTCTGACGAATCATTCCACCCTATTAAGATAAACACATCAATACACATATGATGCATTGCATAAAAAGTAATCGCTACGCCAACATTACTCCAATTTAGTCCAATATTATTTCAGGTAACCAACTTTACTCCAATTTCTAACTTGAAAAAAAGTAATCGGTTAGTCAGCGCCACTTTAAGATCGAATAAAAGTTGCTAAAATTTTGAAAGGTACCGACAGTCAGCTTTTTCAACTGGCAATGCGTACGGATCATCTTGAATAAAAAAATTAATGTTCGAGGTGTTTTATGAGACTGACAACAATGTTGGTTACCTGAAACGGAAATGAACCAACACGCAAACAACAAAAATATGAATAAAGCTCACATCTTTTCTAAAAATCGCTCCTTGAAAATACACCAAGACAGGCCGATCATCAAACGAAGGCGAATCACTATTACCAAGACTCCTTATAACATGTTTGTAAGGCGCAATGACATCTTTATCGACATTTGCTATCTGAGTAGGGTACCTTCCAAAATCAGCAAGAACCAACATAGCAGAACCCAAATGTTTTCTCGCTAAAAGCATACTATTCGGATGGTGAGCCATGATCAAATGATCCTTCCCTCCTGATCTTCTCCACTCTTCTCTACCCTTTAAATACTTCACTAATTTCTCTTGTAAAATCTTGTCTATACTACTTTTTTCGTTCCTATGAATCTTGGAATGCCGATTGTAACTCAAAGACGAAAAAAATGGCACAAAAATAATGTCTGCTTGTGACGAGTTTTGTACAAGAAACGCAGTGCGAGGTCTAGACACATTTGGAGTAACCGAAGATAAAAGATCAAGGGTGAGCCAATACTCAATACTATGTTGTATGTTTAACCCACCCGGGTATCTCGGA
This sequence comes from Tanacetum coccineum, assembly GCA_026074375.1. Lineage (NCBI taxonomy): Eukaryota > Viridiplantae > Streptophyta > Magnoliopsida > Asterales > Asteraceae > Tanacetum > Tanacetum coccineum. Next base: position 3,457 of record BQNB010171368.1, on the reverse strand, counting down.
ATTCCATTCAAATCACTCACATTAGGCCAAATTTGGTATCGGTCACCTTTCCATCCTAATAACCCAAAGTGAAACTCAGGGGGTAGATAATACATAAAAACTTTAAGCAGAGCTTGATCTTGATCACACGAAGGCGATGTTTCGACTGGATTCGGTTCAATAGGTGAAGATTTTGGTTCAACTAGCTCGGTTTTAACACTATTTATATAAGATGGTGTGTTGTTAACAATAATTTGCTTATAAATTGATCTGGGTACTAAAGAATTATCACCAAACTGAAATAGGATCAACGAACTAAGGCTTAGGAACAACATTGACACCACGAATAAAAACGCAAGTGATCGTAGAATAAACACACCTTTTTCAGGCATTGATGGCATCATTGCTATAAATAAAGGGTATAAAACAAATTAAAACTTCTTAAAAACAAAGAAACAAAAAACTTTAAATACTCTTTATTAAGAACAACTTAAAGTAAAACTAACTTTCCACAAAACCTCAAAACATTAAACTATAAAAGTTTAAATAACGTTCGAGCAAAACAAACCTGAAGTGGTCACGCCAACCTCACCCAATTAGTCGGCAAAGTTCACCCAATTAGTCGGCAAAAAATCAAAAACAGAAAATAACTTGAAGCAAAAAGCTGTCATAAATTCAAGAACATAGTAAAGAAACAACCTGAAACAAGAAAAATCATGAGTGTTCAACTCTGACTCAAAACTTTTTTCATGAAAACATTAGCATAATTGCATTAGAAAAGTATAGTATAAGATATAAGTTATCAAGTAAAACAATAGAAAATGGATATAAGAATGTTAGTTTGTAACAGAAAATTCAGAATTAATGAGCTACCATCCAAGAATGTGTTTTAGGAAGATCATAGAAGGAATTCTAATTGTGTTAGTATTCTATTATTGTTTTTTTGTTATTTATGAACAAGACATACAATAACGTATGAATGTAATCACAAGCGGTGTGATCAATTATTAATTTAATATTTGAATGTGACATAGTACTTCCCTCCCTGATATTAAAATTAGGGAAAATTATCAAAAAGAGACCAAATTTCGTATTCCAACAGGTTTCTTTCTTTAGGCAAAAAAAACATTTTAGAGTGCGACTAGGGTAATTGCGCAATTTGTCATGTGTTTAGTTTTTTAATAATTAAATACAAAATCCTTTTAAGTCACTCAGAGTTGCCAGAGGGCGACTTGTACTTAAATAATAAAAAAATAGGCGACTTATACTTAAATAATAAAAAAATGGACACTTGTCAAATTCTTTTTAAGTTGTCCAGTCGCTCTGAGTTATTTTAGTTAAAAAAATGTTTTTTTGCCTTACAGATAGAAACCTCTTATGGAATTTGGACTCTTTTGAGAATTTTCTTTTAAAATTATGAGTTTGAGATCAATATATACTCAAAAATGTTTAAAGACATGATGAACCAATTTTATCTATAAATTGCACCTTTTTTTTAAAATAAAGTATTTTACTGGTAAATCATTAATCGGCAAAAATTTAACTATCGCGACGAGATTTTTATCTTTCAGTAGACGGGTACGATTACTTTCGACGAACTTTTTTTTCGATTTTTATTTTAGTGTTGATTGAAAAAATCACATATGATTTGTTCTTTATCAAATCACGTGTGATTTCACAAATCACATGTGTAACACCCTGTAAATTTCCAGATCAACATCTTTGACTTTTTCGTGCATTAGTTTGACTTTTATTAATTACGTGATGATTTGACCATTAACCGGGAATTTTTCCCGCGTGTAACTGAGAATCGTTACCGGATGCGTTCTGGCTTGCTACTTAATGTAGTCTTTTGGCGAATGTCGCGTTTTTACCTTCCGAATGGATATTTAAATTTTCGTATTTTTCTTTTGAGTTGTCGCGCGTTTTTAGTTTTTGTGTATACCGTAATTGGTGTTAGAAAATATCAAGTGCATGAAAGAAAATATCTAGAAAGCATAGGATGTCACCTTGCATGATTCAAAATTCAAAATAACCAAAATGAACCCCCTTGGTCCCCATGTGGTTCGTCTCCCTCCCCCCCAACATACCACCCCACCACAACCCCCCCACACCCCCCCCACCCCGGAATACCTACAGAGCAACCCGTCAGACCCCCCGCACCACACACCCCATCACCACCCATCTCACCACCCGCCTAAGCCAACGCCAAGCCCCCAAAACATGATCCCACCAAAACACCACACCACAAACGCCCTACGAATTATAAGCCATTCCCCCAGCAACATGGCTCCTCATTTTTAGCATGTTGGTCTCCTTGGATGCTTATTCTCCTAGGATTCAAATTTAAGAAGATTCTAGGTTCAATTCTTGTTCAATGTATCTAGTCACTTAATTTTCCTACTTATCATTATCTATTCTTTCATTTCTCATTTCACTTTCTCTCACTCAAAAACACACACAAGATAAAAACTTTTCCTCTCCTCTCCTCTCTTTCTTGTGGTGCATCGACCAAACAACAACATCAACACCTTTGGTGTTTGTTGCTCCCTTATTTTAAAATTGAAGACGGTTTTGATTGTGGGTTATTTCAAGTATCAATTGGGTTCTTTTGTTGGTGATTTTCTGGTTATTGATCGTTGATATTTGGGTTTTTACAAGATTCGTCTCTACACTTGCATCCTTTCTTTAACTAGCTTGTTCTTCTCACTTGAAAGTAAACTTTTGAACCCGTCTTTCTTCTTCTTGATCATTCGTGCGTGGCAACATGGTGACTAAATGTTTGTGTCATTTTTATGAAAGCTAACGAAATGGTTTTGTGAAATGTTGAAAAAGATGGAAACTTTATGTGTAGAATAGCATGTTATTAATATACTATTTAGGTTAGTGTGATTCTTGAAGTGTGGTGATGGGATTAAGGTATATTAGAAGTGGTTTTGTTGTTGGGAATTAGTTGTGAATGGAGATTAGGCTAGACTAAGCACTTGTGAAGTTGTGGTTTAGTTTTGAGGTGTTTGCGGACATATGAGCATGCTGTCTGAACTTTGCGTGTAGGTTTTGGTCGACTTAAAAACGTTTTGAATAATAAAGGAAGTAACTTTTGGATAGCTCATTTCGAGTAGATAGTTTTTCATATAAAGTGCGTCAAAATCGGCCTTATAACGAAGGAGTTACGGCCAAATGAAGTCGGAAATGTTTTCGACAAAAGCTGTCATTTTGACTTTTTGTGTAGAAACAAAATCGGGTAATTTGACCCCTTTCGATTCCGTTTCGGCTTAAGTATGAAACACGAAAGTTGTCCGAAACGATGTTTTACTTATAATATCGCGAGGTTTCTAAGCTTAAAAGTGCAAGACGAGAAAGATAATCTGAGTCAAAGTTAGATAAAAAAAAATTCGGAAAAGTCAAAGGTAGGGAGCTGATTGGAAACTAAAAATGAGTTTTTAGGCGATTTCGAGTCCGCTTGAGCTTTGGAAAC
>BQNB010171367.1:2755-13573 GCA_026074375.1 Tanacetum coccineum | reverse complement strand
AAAAGTAAACGCGTATTAGACTAAAATAAATAGTGAAGAATAATTGGAGTCGTAAAATGACCTGAAATTGAGAAATGTTACAATTATGAGGGGTTTCGTTGTTTATGGCGGTAGATGGTAGTATATTAAGCAAGTAGGTAGCCATATAAAGAGCCTTGACCCAGAAGTGAAGGGGTAGGTGAGCTTGAAATACAAGGGTTTGGATTAGGTTGTTTATGATGTGGATCATCTGCTCGGATTTTCCATTTTGCTAGGATGTCTGAGGGCAAGAGAATCGCACGTAGATGCAATTTTTTCAAAAAGCTGATGGAGGTTGTGGTTATCAAACTCACGACCATGGTCACATTAAAACATTTTGATTTCAGTTTTAAATTATGTTTTAACAAAGGTGCGAAATTGAGAAAATTTAGCATAAGTATTTCACTTATTACGCAAGGGATAAACCCATAAATAATAAGAGAAATGATCTAAAAACAAAACACAATAGTTTATCCCACTAAGGCTCGAAAGTGGAGAAGTCCACAAGTCCGAGTGAACAATATCAAAAGGAGAACTAACAATAGAATCTGAACTGACAAATGGAAGTCTTATGTGCTTGCCAAGCTGACACGCATGGCAAAGCTCGGGAGACTTCATTTTATTACACAAAATAAAATTATTAGAAATGAGAAACCACAACACTTCGCTTCCAGGGTGACCTAGATGTTGTTGCTACTTGTGGTGACTAGTAATTAATGCTTGGAGATAAGTGGTAGGCTTGGTAACAGGGTATAAATCATCGGTACTATCACATCGGAGTAAAACTTGGTGAGTCATATAATCCTTCATAGAAAAACCAAACTCATCAAATTCAATAGAACATTTATTATTACGTGTAAATTTACGAACAAAAACTAGATTTTTGACAATAGTAGGTGTGACGAGTACGTGGTTAAGGTGAAAGGGACGATATGGATTGGGTAATGTACTATGGCTTGTGTTAGTGACGGAAATAGAGCCCCCGTCACTGGTATGTGCTTAATTACACATACCTTTTACCTTTAAAAACGAGCTAAAATAACCAAAATCGGACTTAAAATGCCAAATATACGCTTGTTTTGCTAATTGTATTGTGCATGAACGGATAACTAAGAAAATGACAAAAAACAAAGCCAAAACGACAAAACCGGACTCGGAATGGAAAAGACTGTGAAAGACAAAGCCAAATCGAAGCCGAAAAGTCAATCAAGTCAAAAAGTCAACAGAAAAGTCAACTGGTCAAAGTCAAAGTCAACCCAAGTCAACCCCGAGACCAAAAGTCCAAAATATAAGTTTAGGGACTAAAATGGTAAATCCCTAAACTTATATTTATAAAGAGGGGAAAACTACAAATATCCTCTCCCCAGGGACCTCCACTTCTTTAGTGCCCCCCCCCCCCCCCCCCCCCCCCCCCCCCCCCCCCCCCCCCCCCCCCCCCCCCCTCCCCCACCTTAATTACACATACCTTTTACCTTTAAAAACGAGCTAAAACAACCAAAAACGGACTTAAAATGCCAAATATATGCTTGTTTTGCTAATTGTATTGTGCAGGAACGGATATTTAAGAAAAGGACGAAAAACGAAGCCAAAACGACAAAACCGGACTCGGAATGGAAAAGCAGGAAAAGACAAAGTCAAAGTCCAAGCCCAAGCCTGAAAAAGTCAACAAAAGTCAACCCAAGTCAACCCCGAGACCAAAAGTCCAAAAATATAAGTTTAGGGACTAAAATGGTAAATCCCTAAACTTATATTTATAAAAGAAATTACGAGAAAAGAAGGCAAGGGTGTATTCTGCCAAGATGTCAAAGATATACTACAAGGGCCATTTCTGTCAATACCTAAGAATTATAGCCACCAAGGACGGTTTATGCAATTAGTCATATAACTCTTGGGGACTTGTTTTGCCAAGTCCCCAAAAGTTATATAACAACAAGGACGAATTGTGCAAACACCACATACACCATGAGGGGCCAACCTTGCCAAAACCCTAAACCTACACTCTGTCTCTCTCAACCCACTTTTCCCGCCTTTTTTGAACACAACACAACTCACGGGTTTGTCACCCCCGTTTTACCCTGCAACCCAAACCACCCCATGGGTAAAACTCTCCCCCCTCCTCCACTAATCCCCTAATCCCACTTGGCAATCCCACACTTCCCCATGACAAATCCAACGGCTATGATTGATTATTGATGAAATTGAAGGGCCAAGATTGAGGCTGTGAACCTCTCACAATACAAACACAAGAAGACCCCTGGACATCTATAAAAGAAGAAGAAGGATGAACAAGGAAGTAGTTAGTTTTTAGTTTTCTATTTTTTTAGTTTATAATTTCTTCGATTTTAAGCATTTTCTTTCAAGCTTTTTAGAAATCAATTTCAAACACTTGTACTCTTCTTCTTTAAGCTTGTACTTCATCATTTGAGTAATAACATTCCGTTTTCAAGTTTACTTGTTCTTTGTTTTTCAATAGTAAGCCGTTTTCACTCAGATTTTACTCATTAAGCTCTTAATAAGCTCATTTGAGCTTATTACTGTTCATAAGCTCAAAATCAGTCAAAGTTTGTTTTTAAGCAAGTCATTTACTTAATCTAATCAATTTACATCCAAATCATGATAACTTGAGTACAATTGAGTTCACTTTGAAGCTAAAAAGAGAAATAAGCTGTTATAGCTTATTGAGCTTTAATGCTCAAGGTTTAGAGGCTAGGAGCCATTAGGTATATGCTTTTAAAGCCACTCACTCAGATAGAGTGGCTTAAGTGCTGAGACTCCAAAAATTCTCAGGTTCCATTTCTTAAGTTTCATTTTAGCTTAATTCTAGCTTTTACATTTGCTTATTTCTATTCAAATTTTGTTTAATTCTCTTCAATTATATTTGTTTAGGTTTGATATTAAGCTGTTTAAAGTTTTCATTAAATGAAATTCGTGTAGAATCACTGTATCCTTTAAAACTGTCTTGTTAGCTTAATAAGCTAGCTGAAGAAGTAGCTTAATTTCACACATAAGCTTTAGGTTTTATAGCTTAAAAAGTTTAAGTAGGTGAATTTTAGTGTGAGTGGATAAAAAGTTTAAGTTGATTTATCTTTCAAATAGATTTTAAGCTCTCTATAATCTAGACAGCTTCTATAAAGGAGTGTTTGGATTTAAGCTTGTTTGACTCTTAAAGTCAAAAGCAATCTGTCTAAATTCTTTAAATAGCTGAGTTTAGTCATATTATAAGGTTTTAAAGAGGTTTTAGAAGTTAGTTTGTAGAGATTAGAAAGTTAGAGCTTGAGAAGTCTTTGTCAGCACCAGGGCAGGCTTAGGTTCAAAATTGCTTTAGGATTTAGTGTTTTAAGGCATTCTAGAGTTCTAACATAGATAATACAGGTTTAGATATACTTAGTAAGTAGGATTAGAGAGTTTTCATCTCAAGGTTTAGCCTGCATTTGAGTATGATGCCAAATGCATCAGCAACAATAGTTGCATCAGCAACAACATAGGCTATTATTTTTATAGTTGCTTTTTAGTTTTCAAGGTTAGGAGTTAGGATTTAGTTTTTAGTTTCTCCATAGTTTTCCATTAGCTTATTACATTTCATCATTAGGTTTTCATTTACAAGCTTTTAGTATAGCTTATTTTTCTTTATAAAAGTGACATAGCAGCATAATTGGATTTTAGCTTATTTTTCTTAGAATTCTCATTTCTAGTTGTAATTTTGAAAAACCTTTTATCTAGGTTAGATTTAAATCCATAGGTTAGCTTATATTCTAAATTTCAGCTTTATAGGATTAGTAATAAGCTGTTTAGCTTATTAAGAATAGCTTATCTCAGTTTTAAGCTAAAACTTGCACTTTTTAAGGCCATTTTTCTTGTAAAACTTGTTAACAAGTAGCTAATTTTTGTTTAGATATCTCTTGAACACATCTTAATCTACATTTAGCTTCTTTTCTTTTCCATTTTCATCTAGTAATAAGCTGGGAATAAGCCAAAATGTGAAAAAGCTAGGAAAAGTCCTAGTTTCTGTGAACAGTTTCAAAAAGCTAGTTTTTTAGCTTATTCTGTTGTTTAAAGTAGTAAGAGCTTTTATTAAAGTTGTGGAGAATAAGCTCTTTTATAACTTTTTAGTTTTGAGCTTTTGCTAAAACTCACTTTTTCAATAAGCTAAAAATAAGCCATGTCGCAAGGTCTGTTTTGTACATTGTCCATAGTTTAGGGTTACCCGTTTTCATACAAGTGTAAATTCACAATAGTTAGCCCGCCTACCCTTTAGTTTCGTTTCTTACACTTTCTACCCTAGAGTTTTCGAAAAATAAAAAAAAGGGGGAAAGACAAGAGGTCCGGGTGAGCAAGACTCGAACCCGTGACCTCTCGATACAAACCCCCTTTTATAACATCACTTACCACTGCGCCCTTGGGTCTTTTTCGTTAAAGACTCAAGGGCTGTGGTATTTAAGGGGTGTTTTGGCTTATAAGCTATTAAGCTGAAACAGCTTATTCGGGGGCTTATTCGAAAAAAAGGGGGAAAGACAAGAGGTCCGGGTGAGCAAGACTCGAACCCGAGACCTCTCGATACATTCCCCCTTTATAACTCACACCCTCACCGCTGCGCCCTTGGGACTTTTCTGTTAGAGTCCCAAGGGCAATTGTACTTATGTACATTTTGTTCCCAAACAGCTAATAAGCTGTATAAGCTTATTCGGAGCTTATTAATAAGCTAATTTTTTGTTTCTTATTTTTCCTAGGATTGTCATAAGGTAAAGTATTTTTAGTAAATTTTTCAGAATTTTTCGAAGTCATTTAATATTTTTTATAATTTAATTTCGTTAAAAGTTTATTTAATTCATAAAAAATACAAAAATTATCAAAAAAATATTTTGCTTTTTTAGAAAATTTTCTTTTGTCATATAGTTTGTAGGAAAAATTTGAAAATTTTCGTAGGGTCATTTTTACAACTTTTTACTTTTCAAAGAACGGTCCGGGTACGGGATTTTGTTTTGACTCGTTTTTGGGTCAAACGAACTCCGTTTTCGGTCTAGTCTTTTTCATTCTTCGTTATTTGTCCAGTAGAGTAGTTTAGAATTGAAAATTTCTTCGTAGGGTTATTTTTAAAGATTTTAGGTTTTCCCCCCTTTGTTCGGGATTCGTGCTCTCGTTTTCTAGTTTAATTTCGTAATTTCTAGGTTTTTCTTAAACGTTTTTATTTGTTATTGTTTAATTTGACTTTTCCACACTTCCAATTCATTTTTCTCATTCAAACTCAAATCTTCGACTGTATCGATTCTCCAGTCCAGCCTCGTTGGGGATAAACGACCCGGGAACACTCTATACTACTTCTCGGTATCATTGATCTTGTTGATTTTTAGACTTATATATATTTTATATTTTATTATATATTATATATAGTGTGAAAATCAGCCAATCATCTTTCTTCTAGCAATTTTACCCGTTCTTTGTATCTTTCAAGCTCAGCAGATAAGGATTCATTGGTAATTAGATTGTCCTTATTGACCTTGTTATAATTAGTTACTTGATTTGATTGTTATTCAAACACAGATAATATCATGGCATCTTGTTGTGCAGAAGAATTTGTATCCTAAACATCTGCATTTTGTGTTTCAAGCAGATACTGAGAGTAAGGGATGATATTACTATCACTGGTTATCTCATTCTCTGGATAATTCAGAAGATGAGCTTGTTCAGAATACGACATCTCTTGCACACTTTGATTTAGTATATCATTATGAGTGTTTTCAGAGTAAGGTACCTCAGAGAGAACATCTCAACCGTAACTAGACAAATTGGCCATAAGAGCTGATTTGGCTGTAGAGAAGTCATCACAGTTAGAATCCTATGCATCAAAATCATCTTCTTGATAAGCTGCATTGTGTGTAATGACCGTCTATGTAACTGGACCTTCTGTAACTCCAGGATCTGCCAAAAATTCCAATTCTTCCTCATTCAAAACTTTACCAGATCCTTGTGCTTCAACCAAAAGAACTTTATCCCTAAACCATGTAGCATCCCTTTTCCTCTTTGGCTTTGGGCACTGTCTTGCCATGTGACCTTCCCCTTGGCAGTTAAAACACTTTATAATTCTTTGTTGACCTGAATTATTCCCTTCTGTTCCTGAGATGTTAACCCTTGTTCCAGAAGTACCAGCTGCAAATGAACTTTGTCTACCCTAAACCGGTTAAACAGTCACCCTTCCATCATGAATAGTTGCTTGTTGTCTTGGGTTGGAATAATTTCTTAGCTGATTGTTGGTAGTTGGGAAACAAGATGAGACGACAGTAGACAGAAATGACATCATTTTGTTAATGGCATCAATAGGGTCATATCCTTACTTAAACACAAGAACTGCTAGACCAGAGTCTATCTGAGGAAATTCAGCAAGATGTTTTTGTTGATTAACTGTGGAGACAATATATTCAATTTGAGGAATGAATTGTGGTTGTGGATAAGCATCTTGATGTACTGTGGATGAGTAAGCATTAGGATACGAAGCTAACGGATAAGTAATTGCATGAGGTGTGGATGGATAAGTAATTGAGTAATGTTGTGTGGGATGAATTGATCCATATTGAGGAGACTGAGATGGTGAAAACTGTGTTGGAACTGAGGATTGTTGTATAAAGACTAATAAGTGTTGAAGTGAGACGGTGTCATCTGATGATATGCAATTGGTGCAAGTGGATCTTGACTGCGTTCACGCATAATACGAACTTCATTTGCATGGAGTTCATGTTGTTTCAGATAAGCATTAAGCTGATCAAAGTTGGTAGTGTGCAAATCTTTTACAAGTTTGACATCAGTCACAAACTTACTCCATTCAGGTGGAAGACTGTTTAAGAACTTAGTATTGACCTGAAATTTCTCCCTCTTGATGTGAGCAAATCTTTTACAAGCTGAGTAAATCTCAAGTAATACTGATGAAGAGATTCCCTCTTGATGTGATCAAACTTATCAAATGCATCATATAGTTTACACTCCCTTTCCTGCTTTGTCAATGATGTACCTTGCATTAGTAGTTGAATTATTTCTCATAGATCATTGTCAGCTCTGTGATGATTAACGAGTGAATAGACATTAGATGGTAGTCCTTAAAGAATGATATTAGTTTCTATGAGATCACAATCAGCTTGAATTTTTTCAATTGCAGATAATTCTTTATATTTCTTTGTCATGGTCACACCATTTTCTTCAATTGTAGGCCAAATGAGTGGACCATGTTCGACTGATTCAAGTATCATTCTTCCATTCTCTCTATTTTGCATGTATAGTTCCATTATACTTTTCCAAGAATCATACAAGTCTTTATCCAACATTGGTGGACGATTGTCCTCACCAGAAAGTATCATGAATTCAACAAAAGTAGTCATTGTTACTTAGGTTTATTACAAGATTACTTGTTGATCAAACAGTGATAAGAAGTAACTATGTTAAAGTGATGTCCTTTCATCTTGAGATTACACGGGATTTTACAATTCTTGATGAAACCGAAAAATAAGTAAATATTTCATGGGATTTTATACACCACGGAAAAACCGTATAAATCTTTTAGAAGCAATGTATAAATCTCCTAGGTAAAATGTTATAAATCTCCCAAGGTAAGTGTATAAATCACCCAAGTGTAATATATAAATCACCCAAGAGAAATGGTATAAATTGGCTAAAGAAAGTACACGTATAAATCACCCAGGGTTATTAGACGTATAAATCGCCCAAGGCTAAAACGCGTATAAATCGCCCAAGGTTAAAACACGTATAAATAGCCCAAGGTTGAAACGCGTATAAATCGCCCAAGGTCAAAACACGTATAAATAGCCCAAGGTTGAAACGCGTATAAATTGCTTAAGCCAAAAAAACGTATAAATCGCCTGAACCCTAACTCGTATAAATCGCCCAAGTATCTCAATACGTATAAATCGCCTAAACCAAATTTCAAAACCAGACACACCTTTTGACGCTTTTTCTTAGATTTTCTTGTACAACTAGTAGTTCTAAGCCTAAAAGAACCTTAAAAATGCAAACTTTATGGTTTTTAAGACAAAAAGTTTTAAAATCAAGATTTGTACCTTCAAACTTTCGAACTAAAAAAATGCATAAAAATATATGTTTTCCTTGGATCTTTGCTTGTACACCTTGTATGACTAATGATACTAGATCCTATACCAAAGTATGAGGTCTTTTAGCATTTAACAAAGCTTCAAACCAAGAAAAGAAAAAAATGACGAGTAGAAACCTAATAGAAAAAACGCACATAAAACTTGATTATCACCCCATGGCTCTGATACCAATTGTAGAATATAAGTAATCTTTAAATAAACATATAATTGTGAAGAAATCTAGAGAGAGAAAGAGAGTGGGAGGTTGCTTCTAGTGAGAGAAAGTGAAAGATAAAGATATTAGATTAGTGTGTGAAAAATGAAACAACCAACACCCTTTCCATAACATGGAAAGGGTTTATATACTTAGTATGCCGGATGGGCTTTTAGGTGCCATGGGCTTTCCATGAGCCTTTGGCCTATTTAGCTTACTTAGTTTTCAAATATTACTATACGAGCTATCTAACGATATAATGGAAGTGACTGATACTTTTCGTGATCCTTATTCAAACCATCATTGTATATAAATACAAAATCGTGAGGTTGTCGTCCAGTTCTATTAAAACAACCATGGCTTTTAAAAATGCCATTAATCATGGGTGTCCAATCTCTAACTTGTTGTTCTAGCATTAACATTGTTCGCTCACTATGCATAGAGTCAAACACATAAAATTGAGAGGCCGGTAAGTTTATTTCACCCGTCACCCAGTGATTTCTTACAACATTTATGGGCATATACACCTACAAAGATTAAACCAAAAATTTAGGTCAAACTAAATAACTTATTAAATACTATTCATACATAAAAGCTATTAAAAGTTTTAACACAAATAAGTACCCAATCAACATCATTCCATGCTGGGTACGAACGCGTTGAACCATCTAATGTTCCAATTATGTGTTGATCTGTCTCTATCATAAATCGTTTATTTTCCAGATGTATGCATACTGTCCCCGATTTAGACACTGTTTAGTTGTCATTTTGTGTCATCTCTCTAATTAGTAGCTCAATCCATGCATTCATGTACTGATTCAAAACATACTAACATAATAAATAGTTGTTTTTGGGAAAAATTATAAATAATCCTTTATTAAACTTGTATTAATAAACTTACGTCCCCGGACAACCAACCCTCTTGGTTGGGTCGTTCCAGGCTGTGACTACCAGGCATACACAAGTGAGGAACTAGTTATCGCCAAAAGTAATCTGGAACCATATAATCCATCATATGACAATCTAAATAAACATCATAGGGGTTTAATAGAAATTTCATGCAGTCAATATATTCTTCTCTCTAAACCTAAAAAACCAAGTTAAAAACCTGTTAGGATCACATAATTGGACCCGAACAAAGAAGCTTCGGTCACTCGAAGATACAAGTCAAAAGTGTAGCTCGAAAGACAATGTTAATTAATGTTTATTATGTATACGGGCCAAGATGTAAAAAGCCCAAAAGAAAGCCCTCAAAGGAAAATCCTAGTTAGTATAAATACACCTAGTTTAGTCAAAATTAGGTTAGCTACTTCATTATTATTTTTCATCTTTTAAGGGTTTGTAGCAACTCTTTGTTTTCTTTCATTAAAAAGTTCTTTAATGTTTAATCTTTTATTGCCATTGATCTTGTGATTTCATCCATGGAATGATCTAGGGATCCTACAATTGGTATCAGAGCCTACAAGATTGATGTATTGATTTGGTTTGTATTTTTTTTTTGTTATTGATTTCGAAAAAAAAGGGGTTTAGATTGTTTTTGATTATTTGTTTGTTTTTGATTCTTGATTCATAGATGGTTTATGTTTAATCTAATATCACTCAAACCATCTTGTTAGCAATCAACGATCTCGTGATTTTTTTTGTGTTCTTTCTTTTTGGTTCGAAAAGTTTAAAAGGGATCGAACGAGTTCATGTCGCCAAGCACCGAACGAGTGTATTGTTAGTGGGGATCGAACTAGGAAGATCGAACGAGCTCTACATCTTTCAGACCGAACAAGAGGAGCGAACAAGCGTTCGAACGAAGGGATCGAACAAGACATTCGAACGAGTGGAATTCTTGGTTGGATCGAACGAGTTCAATCTTAGAGGATCGAACGAGGGGAAGTCTTTGTGGATCGAACGAGTGGTTCGAACGAAGGGATCGAACAAGCGTAGATCTAGCCGATCGAACAAAGGAAGATCGAACGAGTGGTTCGAACTAAGACAATCGAACAAAGGGTTCGAACAAAGACATTCGAACAAGGGGTTCGAACAAGGGGATCGAACAAGCTCACTTCGTTGCCGATCGAACGAGTTCAAGTCGTTTCGATCGAACGAGTGTCTTCTTAGGACGATCGAACGAGTGGAAAAGAAGGTGCAATCGAACGAGGGATCGAACAAGCAATCGAACAAGGACGATCGAACAAGCGATCGATCTAGCCACTCGAACGAGGGATCGAACAAGCAAATTGAACGAGTGGAATTCTTGTTTGGTTCGAACGAGCTAAACCTTCAAGGACCGAACTAGTTTATACTTTGTGGACCGATCGAACTAGATTTCTCTTTTTGGACCGAACAAGCAATCCTTCTTGAACCAAACAAAATAATCAAACAACAATAAAAACATAAACACAAATCAAACAAATCATCAATCACTTACGATCAGATCATTACTAAACAAACTTATTCAATGGCATCCAATGAAGAAACAAATGCTGCAGGTACCGATACTCGTCC
>BQNB010171366.1:0-13573 GCA_026074375.1 Tanacetum coccineum | reverse complement strand
GACCGAGCTGAATTGAGGGTGTTATAATATATATATATATATATATATATATACATATATATATATATATATATATATATATATATATATATTAAAACATATAGTATTTTACCAAAAATGTGTGTTGTATAAAAATGGTTAGAAAACTCACACTCATAAAATGTCAAAATCTATGTATATTATACATAACAACAAATAGTTTTTCACACAAGTAAAATTTACAACTAATCTTGGGATTAATGGAACACACTATTTAAATATTTATCTATTTTCTTTTAAATGAGTGTTCGTGAGGGTCAAGAAATCGGATTCTTATTTGTTTAGTTTCAAGATTATATCAAATTATAATAAAAGATATTGTCTTGCATCTACATACTCAATCACACTAGATTGGTATGAAAATAATTACATCTGTTTGTAGATGAAAAGAATATGCATTGGATCATAACTCACACTTGTATTGATAATGCCATATTGAGTCTACTTGTCCAGTATTTGTGTTCCAAATATTAGTCTAATATGTTTAATACATGCATGAAATACATAATGAAGTAGGATTGACAAATTGGTTGTTTCGTCCGAAATATTCAAGAAATTTACATTGCAATGCAATTGCTAAATGTGTCATTTCTGAAAAACCAAACACGAGCCAATTTACAACATATGTAATCTTTGCTCGTACAACTTAAAAGCACAACTTAAAACTCATATTCATATTTGACTAAATTCTTAAATAAGAATGTCATTCTTATTTATTCACCTAGGATAACATGATGCTTGGGAAACATTATGTTTAAGGAATTTATGAACTTATCATATTAAATGATTTATAAAGGATAATATATATCCTATGCATTTTATTTTCTTCGTAGCATAAATGGTTGTGTTATAAGAAAATACATGAAAATACATTACAAAATATAAGTTATTTAGAATTGAAATAATCTATCAAAATATGTATCAATGCAGTTAGAGACACAAGTAAAAATTACATTTCATTCAATACTTATTTAATTATGATATACAACATTGATAAGAATATTAATTTTAGAGAAGTATATTTTTTTGAAATAAAATATGTCTCTTTTCAAACATTTATTATTAAAGAATCACAAACTCAATTAAGATAAATAATATTGATAAGATTCACTTCACATGACATGAAATGGAGAATTCTTAAACACATTCCCAAGATAACATTATTTGTCATTTGGGCATAAATTATACTACAATCTCTTGCTTTTGAAAACCAAACTCGTTTTTAAAAGTTCCCACATGTGGACAACTAAGCATGTTAGATGACTAAATATAACGACATCCATTAAATCCAAGCAATATGTAATCGAATCAATACCTATAGATCTTAATAAAAGTTTTAAACACTTGCTTTCCGATTATCTAGAATTACACACTCTTGATTTGAGTATGCGAACGGAATATTAACGTTTGATTAGTTGAGTCATGTTAGGTTCCTCTATGGAAATAGTTTTACTAATTTTATCTTTGCTACAATTCCATTAGGCAAAATTAAGTATTTATTTTGTCTAAACCCATAGAGATGGATATGGAGAATCTATTTCACTAGAAATTCAATTTGACCTAACAGTTGAATTGCTTCCAAGAGTGAAGTTGGGTTCGGGTGTATAACCCGTTAAAAATGGTCGTTGTTAGCCTGAATTGAGCACACTAGTGATAGTCTCATATTCATTCTCTATTTGATGAAAATGACTTCTTCCATAAATATGCCTAATGATAGTATACATCGATAAACTTTGTATCTCATTAGGAGTACACACTAAGCAAATAGAAATTAGACTTTTCCTTAGTCAATCTAGACAACATCGCCGGCATCCTTACCAAACCACTCAAACGTGAACCGTTTAATTTTTTTTAAGTCTAGGTCTAGGAATGATGAAAACCGAACTCATTAACGTGTCTTTCTCTTTTTAATAGTTTAGTACTATCAAAATACATTCAGCAATTCATCGACAACTTAATCTTTGCATCCGTAATGTTTAAGCTTTTTTAATTGAAGAAATGCATATTTAAATGTCCACTTATTGTTCATGTCAAGTCGTCACAAAAACCTTAATCTTGCCTCTATTTTATATAGATGGTTAATATTTTCGTCCACATTTTCGTTACACCTTTAAGAAAACCTCGTACCTCGTCTGTGTGTTTGTTTTCTGCTCGGAACAATAGCAATAGTCGAGAAGTGCTACATAACTTTCGCGGATGAAAGTTCATCCGTATGCTAACCTCTTCCATCATGACTAATTGTCATAGCTCATCGCTTTCGCTTCCCGTCGTTATTTCTCTTATTTTTTTCAATTATGTCGGGAGGAGCACGATTAAAGGGAAAGGGGAAAACGCTACATCTTCAAATATATCTTTAACCAATAACACTCTCAGAATCCATTAGGTGATCCTTATTCACTTGAAACCACAAGATACCTTTCTCCCTTTCACTCAACCTCCCCACCCCCCACTTCATAACTTTTATTCACTCTTGTTAGTGATCATTAGTTCTAAATACATCCCCAAATCACCAAATTGAAAATAAAAACAATGTCATCCTTACTACTATCAACTCGATTCATCCACATGTCAACTTTCACAAGGAAGATTCACGTGTAAACATTCCCACAAGTGAATTTACGTAATCGGAAATACATCTTACATCCTCATATCCCCGAACACGCATATGCATTGTGTGCTATGATTGTCAAAATCAAGTGAATTTCGTAATAAAATGTGTCTCATTCAATCATTTCACTTTTTAACAAGTAAAGAACACAAAGAAGATATACAATCTCTAAAGTGTTGTTGAGTCATCACAATAACGTGTCTTCTAATGGCCCATTTCCGCTTTTAGGCAAGTGAAGAACACAAAGAAGATATACAATCTACAATTAGTGTTTGTTGAGTCATCTCAATAAATTGTTCTTCCAATGGCCCATTGTCGCTTTTGGGCTAGTGAAGACACAAAGACAGTATAACAACTTCAAATTTTGATTAGTGTGTTGAGTCATCACAATGGCTTCCACCATTTTCACATTTGTTCATCAATCATTAATAACAATCTCAGAAAAACAATCACCCCAATCAAGGAATTACCAATCCTTACATTAAGGACATCTCTCCCACATCACCCAAGTTACCTCAAGTTCTCCATTTCCCACTTCACCATTAAATTATCATGTTACTCTCACTCAATCTCCGCTCCAATTTCAAAAACCAAACTCACACACACCATCTCCATCTCTTCACCAACATCAAAAACAATTTCATCCACCTTACTCTCTACCTACCAAACACCAACAAACCTTTAGTCAACACCTTCTTTTCCATTCACGCCGCATCCTTCTCATTTATGATTTCCTCAACAAATCATCCTTGTCATCAACTTTGTTGACCTAAAGTCATACCGATATCGTTTATCCTTAAACACCCCAAACATGAAAAGCTTTCTAATGCTTAATCAATAATACCTTGAGGATTTCGGAATCTCTCAATACAAAAATTAGGTCATTTTTAGTATCCGCATCTTATCTGTTAGTGATGATACCCATAAGGAACGTGTTGATCGGAGTCTTAGCCTTAAGCATGTGTCAGGTTCGTAATCTTTCATTGGTTCCTAATCATTTCCATATTTAAGAATTCTCATTTTTTTTTTGTCTTAGTTGCACCACTTTAGAGATGCATTATACCGTAATACATACATGATTTGTTTCCCCCAATATGTGTCTTACATATATATCTATCATTCATCTTCCAATATATATGTGCAATTTTTCTATAACTTTGGTTTGTAGCACTTTTCGTTACTCGATTTCTTGGTGCCCCAATCAAGGGGGAGCATACACCAAGGGGGAGCATTTGCAAATGTCTACGCCATTACGTTTGCAACCGTTTAAGACATCTACACATTTTTTTATATGTGGTTTTCATCCCTATATATATTTTTTTTGCACGAAACTAAACCATTGATCTAGGTTATGGAGTTTGCAATAAATTTGATCCAAGGGATCGCTTGAGTCTGTTCAAGGGATTTTCATTCATTTAATTGGTAATTGTTTCTAGAATCAAGGACTTACTTAAGATGACGCAAGCTCGCCTCTTTGATTGAAGAGTTGAAGTGAAGTTAAAGTCTCGTCTAGGAATCCACCTTTTTGTTTCGACAAAAGGGGGAAAAGAAGTGTAAACAAGTAACATATACATTTTTACTCTGTGTGATTAGTTTACATTATTTTTTGTCATCATCAAATAGGGGGAGATTGTGGGTAGAAAGAATATTACCGATATTTAATCTATACATTCTATCTCATGTTTTGGTGATGACAACATTAACTTATAACACATAAGTAAAGTGCTTAAGTTACTCGTAATCATAAAATCATCAATTCATTGCGTCAAAAATCTTTCGACGTTCATGTTATCTTCAACAAACAAAATTTAAGTTCGCACCCGACCGTAAATCACTAAAGGTATGAAACAAACAAACTTTAATTTGATTGATTGAATGATCAAATAAATTTTTTATATTTCCAAACCTTACATTATATTATAAATGGAGACAAACATTTTTAAAACTTATACAATCATTTTTGTATTTATTAACAAATATTTTATTCAAAATAAATATTCTTGAATTCAAAATTTTTCCACCCTAAAACGGCTAGGAAAAGTCCAGAAAAACCTTCCCACAAAAAGACAATAAAAAATGGGCATTGAATATGGGCGGCCCCCTTAATTAGTTATGGGGGCGGCCTTATGTACAATTAAGGGGGACCGCCCCCAAATAAAAAATAAGTATTTTGCTATAAATAGTTGACTGTTTTCAAGATTTTCTTAAATCTTTGCACAAGTTTTCTTTTTCCCCCATATCTAAAAACCTCTTTCAATATCCTTTCCTTTGATAATTAACTTATATAAGTTTGTTTTAAAATGGATCCAATCATCATCATTGAGTGCAAGAGAAAAACTTTTATCATCGTTAAGATACAAAGTTATGTAGGCTAGTTAGGGCATTCGTGACATGTCTTACATTCACAATGCATAGATCGAGCTCCTGTATTTCCAAACTTGTATAAATTGCTTGATATGGTGATCATAGGTGTGTTTTGTAGTTTGACTTGGGTGATCCTTTTTGTGGTGATTAGATTAGTTGTGAATAAGTAGTGTGGTGAGGAGAAGTTGTGAAGGTGTGGAGTTGTGAAGGTGTGAAGAAGTTGTGAAGTTGTGAAGATGTGAAGAAGTTATGTTGTTGTGATCAAGGTGTGAAGCTAAGTTGTGAAGTAGTCGTGAAGTTATGAAGTCGTAAAGTTGTGTTGTGATAGATTGGTTTCTAGCTCAAAGATAGGTACTTCGACATTTAGCTTAGTGGCGGAAATGATACAAGCAAATTGTGTACGGTTTTCTACGCCTTTTAAAGGAGCTTGTTGACTAGTGAGAACAGAAAACTATCCGAGTTTGGGTACTCAGGGAGTGGAGTAGGGAGAAGAGGGTGCTTCGTGATCTGAAACCACTAGTTAATAATCGTGTCCGATTTGCATTCCTTTCACTTATCTCTTTACATTTTATTACTCGCATTTACTCGCTTTATATTTTATTACTTCGCAATGTGTGATGTTGTTGATTATATAGGTATTATTATGTCTTGAATAAATGTGAATATTGTGTGTTGGTTTATTGTTGTAATTCGGATGTCATTAATATATGTATATAACTTGATGAACACTCATCAAAGTGTATCACGCTTGATCGGTAATTTGTACGAAACATTTTAAGATTTTTATGGAAACGTATTCACCCCCCTACCTCTATGATTTTACACAGTGTGTTTTGGAATATGAAATGAAAGGGATATCATATAATAATAAAAGGGGAAAATTAAATTTGTTTAGAAAGTTTTATAGCCGTTTCTCAACGGTCTCTTCCATTTCTTTTTTGTCGTCACTTTCGTCGTTTAAATGGCGAAATGGATGTGGCGAGTGCAATTGGCGAGAGTCACGGGTTCGGAGGCGAGGAAGTGTGGCTAATGCCACTTAGGATTGCGATCACACAAATATCCCACACACTTTTACGCTCTAATAACCAACTTCTTTTACAGTTTGCAACTTCATATGTTAAGTGTTAAGTGTTATTGTCGCCTTAAATTAATTTGCAACTGTCCTTTTCTTCTTTCATTTAAATTCATTGTCCGTGGTAGTAAATAGATCTAAAAAAATTTTGATCATATATCATATTACTTTTTGTTATCAAACTTTACTAAAATTTTGAGTAAAATACAACACCCCGCATGTCGTTTTCAATTGGGATTAAATTGAGCATGCTTAACTTTGGTCATTGATCCAGTTATTTTCATTTTTTTTCTTTTTTTTTAAGTCTTATAAAACGCTTCATCTTTCTATGGGTATCGGTGACGTATTTTCTAGATACTTCCTTTTTAGTCTGATCTACCAACCTTTTCTCTTAATTAGGAGCTCATCATAGTGACGGTATGTGGGTTTTGGGTGATTTTCTTTTTTCGTTTCATATGTTACTGTTAGTCCGTTAACATGTTTCTGGTTGCATGGTTATTTATGTTTTGTCTTTGCGTTCCTTATTTTTAAACGTTTGAGGATATCGATTGCGCTATATCATTGTTGCCATCTCTGCTACTATCTATAAAGAACTCTTTTGTGTTGTGCCACTTATAGTTGCGCATTTAATTTGGTTACATTTATTTGTTTTTGCAATATATTGATGTTCTTCTACATGTTTACTATGGTTGTTGTCGTCATGAGTGGCACGCGCAAACGGTTAGGATTACTGTTAGGGTTTATGGTCATATGGGTAACCTTGTAGGTTATGTGTATATTATACTTTATGAATACGCCAGCTTCAACAAAAACTAAGGGAGAGTGACATGAAAACTAAGAGAAAGTTGATTCCCAAAACCAATGCTGTTAGTAGTAGTGCTGGTAGTGGTCAACATAATGTGGTTGGTCAGAGTGGTTACGACAACGTTTGTAATGTTGATTCGGGTGTTCTTTCGAAGAAACAATGTGTACGTCAATCGACTTCAGTTCCATGTCGTGTATGAGAGTCGGGTGTAGGTCCGAGTGTTTCTCCTAACACACAATGTGCGGGTCATTTGAGTTCTCTACCATACAGCGATGGAGGGTTAGAAGTCTTTGGGTTGCCAGATGTTGCTTTAAGTGTTCCTCCGAATAGTCGTTGCACACGTCAACTGAATTCATCCTCATTTCGTGTTCAGTGGTCGTCGGGGAATCTGTAATACCACCTGCTATTTTTAAGTTCCTTTCACTCTCCACTGTAATCGCTTTCGTATGTTCATTTATGTTTGTGTTTCACTATCTTTTTGTGTTTTTAACACATGAATTGTTTTTTGTGTTTTTAACAGATGATGAATTGTTGTTACAATCGACATGTGGCGACAATGTAAATACGCACTCGGATGTTAGCGGTGAACTTTGTCACCGCACTGACCATGTTATTGATGCTAATGTTTTTCCTAACCGATCATCGGGTACGTCTAGCTTAAACCAGACATGTTGTTCATTAATGTTTTTACACATGTTGTTCGTTATTACTGTATGATGCATATTGTTGCACAATTATATTCTTACACATCTATATTCATTTTAGGACTTCAAGAACGAAATAACTTGCTTCACGTTTACTAGACAAAGAATCTACTTATGGCAGGATAGTTACGTGGATAGTCAAGTGTTTCGGGGTCCACCATCAGATTACAAACACATTGGATATTGCACTATAGCTGGCAATCTCATTGTGGTGCCCTATCTGGTACGAGGAGGCGTCTAAAGGAGCAGTTTTTGCCAAGAGGCTCGCGTCCACGTTATAATTGGTGTTGTAAAGGAGGTCGGGTTGCTCTACACACATACCAAATATACCCTGAGTACATGAAATTACTACTTGAAGACTGACACTTTTTGGAGAACATTAGAGCATACAACCAGATGTTTAGTATGACGTCGTTAGGTGCACAAGTTGATGAATCAATCAACAATGGTCGCGGACCATATGTATTCAAGTTCTCGGGCCAATTGTACCATTGGATAGGGTCTCTATGCCCAGAGGAAGGGAAGCCACCATGATTCTTACAACTATATTTATTATCTATGATATGACAATGAATAGATATCGTTATGAGCCATTTTGGTGGGAGTAGTAGCGCACTTCTAAAAGACATTATCAAAGGACTAATAGAGTTACTAGATGCTCATAATGTATTGGTTTAATTATTCAGAACGGTATGTGAAAAAATTCAAGATGTGCACATCCCCAATTTTAAGGTACGATTGTATAATGTCATTGGAACTCGGGAATATGAGCTTCCTACAAGAGATATGCTAGGTGTCATATTCTACGATCCAGGTCTGGAAACCGACATGGATTACGACATCATACTAGAGGAACGTTCGGGGTATATCCATAAACGTACGTGATCAAGCTACACCCGCTTCTTAACATGGCATACAATTTCTTCTCCAATTTAATCTCAATGGTCAGTGAGGGAGGGTTATTCAAAAGATCTGAGAATGATCTGTCCTACTGGCTCCTCTTCCAAACAAAAGCGCGTAAGCATGCTGGCCTACTATTCATACTATCTTCACGACCGCACCAACCGGTATAACTATTTGTCAAGAACAGGAAGATTGTTTCAACAATATGTTGTGACTGCATTTTGTGCAATTGAACATAACCGCATTGATTATATTTGTGAGCACCAAAATGATATCAGGAATGAATATCTCTTCGGCATCTACGATGCTATCAACCGTGGAGACAGTGATGGTTATGACTGTGGTTCAAGACTTATATTACCGCAATCTTTCACAGGCGGGTCACATTTCATGTATAGCCATTATCTTGACGCTCTTGCCATATGTCGCGTCCACGGGAATCCATCGTTCTTTATAACGTACACATCTAACGTTAAATGGCCAAAAATAACTGAGTATATGGATCAATTCCTGTTACTCACTACAACAGACAGAGCAGACGTATTAGACAGAGTTTTCGAAATGAAAATTCACCAACTTATGAATTTCTTACGTGACGCACAACGATTTGGAAAGACTGTAGCAGGTTATCACACTCGATTTATATGAACTTCATATAGAGTAATTCCATTTGTAAACTACAATTCATTAATATCTTCTTTTTTTGTGTTTTTATCACAGTACTTTACACTGTTGAATTTCAAAAGAGAGGCCTTCCCCACTGTCATACACTCCTATGGATAGATGAGTCAGCACGAGTCCGTAAAGAAGAAGACATAGACGTCTACATATCAGCTGAACTACCTCCAGAAGACGTCGATCCAGAATGCTATAGAGTTGTTTTAGAATTGATGATGCACGGACCATGTGGACTAGCATACCCATCTGCTTCATGTACGCAAAATAGTACTCGATGTAAAAAGTATTTCCCGAAGGAATACTGTAATCAAACATACACCGACAAAAGCGTTTTTGTACATTACAAAAGGAGAGACACGTGCGTCACAACATCGAGGCAGAATGTTGAATTAGATAATCGTTACGTTGTTCCATACAACAAGAAGTTGTTGATGACATTTTACGCACATATTAACGTGGAGTACTTTGGATGGACAACGCTTATAAAGTATTTGTTCAAATATATTTCAGAAGGAACAGATCGTATAGTTGCCTGTATGTTCAGGAATCATACAGACCCACCAGTCGCTCACAAGTAGCCATGGATGAAATAAAAAAAATTCTAGCCGTAAGATATATAAGTCCACATGAAGCCTGTTGGAGAATTTTCGAGTTTGAAATACACTATAGGGAACCTGCAGTTCAAATTTTAGCCGTGCATTTACAAAATATGCAACGTGTCGTCTTTAAAGAAAGAGACGGACTCGATTCGGTTGTTCTTAATACTCATAAGAAGAAGACTACTCTTACAGAGTAGCTTGATTACAATAAACACAACACCAACGGAAGACACCTAACCTATCTAAATTTCCCATCTGAATTTGTCTAGTATGCGGACGGCAAGTACTGGCGACGACACCGTATAAGAATTAAATCGTCGATTGGTTTGGCTATGTCATAACGGTCCTTCCTGTTGCAGGAGACCTATTCTACCAAAGGATGCTACTGTGTCATCAAAAAGGCTGTAGGAGCTTTCTAGGCATACATACCATTAATGATGTCCACTACCCTACATGTCAAGCCGCCTATGAGGCGTTAGGTTTATTAGAGGACGATTGAGAATAGGAAATCACATTAGAAGAAGCCGTGCTTATTCTCTTGAACCAACTGCCATGATGTTGTTATGCATTTGACTGTCGGTTGTGGAAGTTATAATTGAAGTAGTCATGATGAATGATTGTTGAATTATGAAGTGAAAATGATTTTGTATGATCTTAAGCAGGTAAAGTGATTTTTGATGTGGTTATCAATTAAGGGATTCATGTTAGTGATTTTTACAACTCTTTGATTCAAACCAGGAAAAGAATTGAGTCTTTCACGGGATTTTACAGAATCAAAAAGAAACCGTGAAACAAGTATTAGTTAATGTTAATGGTATAGTTTTCACTAAAGTAGCATTTGTAAATGGTCTCAAATACAATCTGATAAGCATAAGTTAACTGTGTGATGCCAAATACATCATTCAGTTTGATGAGAAAAAGGGGAATATATTTAATTTCAACAAAGAAGTTGTGATGATTGCTCTAAGAGTAAGAGATGTTTATGTTCTTGACATGACCTCTTTAGCTCAAGAGTCTTGCTTCTTTGCTAGAGCATCTAAAAGTTTAAAGTAGCTCTGGCATAAAACACTTTCATACATAAACTTCAAAATAATCAATCAACTAGCCAAACAAAAACTTGTTATTGGTCTCCCTTCTCTTGTCTATTCAAAAGACAAACCATGCTCAGCATATGAAAAGGGAAAACATCACAGGTCAAAATGATGAAGTCTTAAATGATTGTTAGGTCTTGAATTAGCTTCAATCACACGATATTAAGCAATGTAGAATAGAGAGAATTAAGAGGGGAAGGCAAGTCTTTCAAAAGTTCTAAATTTTATAACAAAAGAGAAAAGGGGAAGGAAATGAGTTTGTTTCAATCCTTAACCACCTAATGATGATTATGTGGCTATTTATAGGAGAGGGAGGTGAGCTTCCCTTCCTTTATTTTCCTAATTTTGCTATTTAGTCCCTAGTCTTTTGTAAATATGCTATTTTACACTTTTAGCATATTAAAACTTATTACAAACTACGTTATATTACGTAAAATAAAGTCTAAACACTAAAAATAAATACAACCACTTAAAGTATCATAATCGACACTTTTATGATCCTAACAATCCCCCCCTAAGGGTCGATTATGCCAGGCATTCCCTTCTTGATCCTAGTGGTCTTCTATTTATGTACATTTCCCAATGTCTCATTTGATCATGATGTTCAACCGTTCTTCAATCTCTTCCTCAAACAGTTGCAGGTATTCAGCATCTTCATTACTGAGACTTTGAGTTACATACCCATGCTTTACATCATTATTATAACTCTTTGTTAGGACTAATGATATCATTTCACTTCACCATGTTAACCAAATAAGATAAGAGAAAGGGAAGAAAAATAGATAGAATTTTAGAGAGAGAAAGTAGAGAGAAGAAAGAGTGGTTGATTAAACAAAGTGTGTGTTACAAAATGAGAACCAACACCCTTTTCCTTGGTGGAAAAGGGTTTATATACCTAGACTCCTTAAGTTGGATGCCTAGCTTTTTTAACGCGGGCCGGGCTCGGGTTTTGGTTAGGCTTAAGCCCGATACACGTGACTAACTAGATTACATAAACAAGCCCGTTTACCATTTCTAGCCTATTACAACATATAATTAAGTAAAGACCGAGCTTCCATGATTAGTAGCCGAGCTTCCTTCTACGACTTAATATTTTGTGGCTAACAATCTCCCCCAAAGTGAGGCTTCCTACAGATTCTGAGCTTCCATGTTCAAAAACATATTTTGAGGCTAACAATCTCCCCTAATGTGTGGTCTTTAAATTCCTGAGGTGAGATCTTGAATCTTGCTTCCTTGAACTTCTTGAGATTGCTTTATAATTGAGTTCTTAAATCTTTGGTCTTTATTATGTTGTAGGCTTGTTCCTTCATGCTATGTGATCTTTGATCTTGAGCCTTTGTCATTGTCTTTTGACTTTGTCTTTTGTTCCGAGATCTTTAAATCTTTTCCTTGTTTGTCTTTGTCGTCTTTTCCATCTTGCGATCTTGTATCTTGACCAACATGCTCATACTTTGCATCCTCTTGAAAGCTTGCTAACAATCTCCCTTGATAGACTTGATATCTTAAAGGAAGATATTATATATCAGAGTTTGCGAAAGTCTTTGTCTTTAATGCTTGAGCTTTCTTGATTCTTGAATCTTGATGCTTACAGTATGTCTTTGTAGTTTGAGCATGAGCATGTGGTAGTGAATTCGACTCTGCTGGAATAAGGCTGCAACACCGTTATTTGTACCTGCATTTTAAAGTTAGTGATAAACAACAGATATGGACGAATATGGCTTTGTCATTCGTCGAGATTAGGTTGCATTAACCTCCGATTTTATAGGACCGTTTTACAATATAAATATTGTACCTGTGATCAGGTAGATTTAAAGAATCTCTTTGACATGGTTTCCAGCTCAAAGCGTAGGATCTTCTAACATAAATGTATTAGATTCACCATGCTTGCTTGTTCTTATTACTGGAACATCTCAAAGCAGACAGCACGGTAAGAGTGAATCCAATAGTTACTATCTTTCTGATTGAGTCATCAATTCATTTATTGGATCAAAATCGATATCTAGTTGACACAAGCTTGATTCATATAGAATCTCGCAAGTCACCTACCGTAGAGCTGTTTGATGTTGACTCTTGAAGGATTTCCATTTGTCACTGTGAATACTAAAGAATATCACTCTGAATGTTCTGGCAGAATCACAAGGATAATGCGTAGGACTCTTGTTAGCAGCTTGTGAACTTAGTGGTTTTCAACAAGTGTTTGTCATGGAATGTGTCCAAATGAGATTTATTTTATTGATCTCTTGGCTCTAGACTCTATTAGTGCATTTTGGTTTTAGTAATCGGAGGCTAGAGCAGACTGCCACCTATTCAATATCAACTAACTCAGAGTGAGAAAGTCAATAGAAGTTGTGTGTATCTTCGTGACAAATGAGACAAGTATCTTTTGAGAGAAACTTGAATTGTTGGGAAGGGTTGTGTAGTGCATCACTGGGTCCATGATGTCTTGTCTTCAATACTAGAATTCATCTTTGTGAAAACCGATAGCATATGTATTGACCCGGTTTCTGCCTAAAGTTGTGTGAAGGGCTTCTTTCTTTAGACCCTTTATCCATACATTTCTTTTTAATTCTTCAACCCCTTCAATGCTTACCAAGACGTCATTACTAACCCCTTGTTGTGCATTTGACTGTCAATGTCCTTTTGAGCTAATAGTCCTAGAGTTTCATTTAACTTACGTTCAAGTTTGTCATAGTCAACTGTACGATCATTA
>BQNB010171364.1:0-13573 GCA_026074375.1 Tanacetum coccineum | reverse complement strand
CATGTTTAAACTTTACACCACTTTAACACAAGGTACAAGCACTTAATGCATGACTTTTAAACCTTAAACCTAAACCCTAATTCATCCTAAACCCTAACCTAAAACCCTAAACCCTAAAAACAAAACCCTAAACCATAATTTCACTTTCAACTAAAAACTAAACCCTAAACCTAAAACTAAGCACCAAACCTTAATCCTAAGCCCTAATCTCAGTCCTAAAACTAATCCTAAACCTTAATCTATCCTAAACCCTAACCCTAACTCGAAAATAAAACCCTAAAACACTAACCGAACCCTAATCCAACCTGATACACCTTTAGCTCTATTTTTACCCATTTTTAACTCAAGCAACAAAGCAAGCACCTCCATGACCTCACCCTTATGTCTCCAAGCTGCTTACAAGTACCTCAACTACTTTACTTGGTCACCAAGAGGCCTCATCACCTCCTTGTTTCTTATACTTAGCCACGACCACACAACATTCCCAAAACCCTTCCACCTTGCAATCCTACCTCTCCTAGCTTGTGATACTCTCCCTTATAGCTGCCATGAATCAAATCTACTAGTCTTGACACTAAGCAAACCCATAACTTGCTCACTAAAGGTCATTCGACCCTATAAAAGGGACGCACCCTTCTCCATTCAAACTCACACCTTCAATCTTATATCTCTCTCTCAAAATGAAGTTCTAAGCAGCCAAAAAGGAAAAGGAGAAGCCATAAGAGCAGAAGTGAAGCAAAGAAACCAAGAAATGAAGCCATTCAAGTTGTTACTAGGCGTACGAGTTCTAAAAACCCCATTCGACCCATTTCTCAGATTCTCATTCAATAAGCTATCATTCTATTTTATAACTCTTATAAGGCTTATTAGATCATGTATGAACTCTTGTTAAAATCATGTATGAACTCTTGTTTGAAGCTTTGAATCCTCAAACCCATGTGTTTTTAATAAAAACCCTAAAAACGACCTGTTTTGATTTTCTAGCTAACGGATCCTTTTTCTAAACTTTTGTTACGTTAAAACTTCTTATTTTAGCTTATACTAATAAGCTATAACCTGCAAATATCATTTGGAATCCTAAAATAAGCTTGCATGACATTTTGGACTTGTTTTGCAAAAGTATTCCATGCAAGGGGTATATAGTAACTTTCTGAAATTTATAACTAAAGAGGCTGAAAATGTCATTTTATTAAATTTCTAACTATAAGTACCTATTTTTTTTCCAAGTTCTAAAAGTAAAGTTATAATATATATAATACTTTTATATAAAGGTACTAAAACTAGAAAAAGTTTATAAACCAAGTCTATATATGCCCAATTTTGCACAACTTATAAATTATAACACTTTTTATATTAATTAATAAAATAATATATAAATTGTTCAAAGCTTTGAAGAAACTTAAAACTATAAATGAATCACATTACTATGGAGCTCATTTGAGGGGTTACATTTGGGTATAACGTTTGACGAGTTTTGCTGGATTTTACGATTTAATGTGTCTTGGCTCCACGAATGTTTGACCTACGAATGACCTCTGACTTATGATGGCCCGAACGTTGATACGATATTTCAATAATAAATCCAATCGAAAATGATACTTCAATATGACAGTAAACATATCCAATCAAACTAATACTTGACATATTACCCAGGTTGTGTGACAAAGCCGTTACTTTCACTTGATATACTTTTGCCATCAATCAGATTTCCCCTGTTAAGGTAAGTTCATAGCCTCGCATTCAATCTTTTAAATGTTTCATAAACCCGCTAGGGGGATACATGCTATAAACCATGAATGCAAGTATTTTCTGTATGCTATCTTGATACATTATTGCCTAAGTCCCTACTTTTGCCATTAAGTCCCCACTATCATGAACCGTTAATTACTCGTTGGGGGTAAGCGCGACTGCTGTGAATAGATCTATTTGGGACTGGACTCCCCGTTGACGTACCTATACTGTCGGTAACCAATAGCACACATTTGAATAACTTTACGGGTGTTTTGTCAAAGATACCCGTTGGGGCAATTATTTGTGATTATTTAACCTAAGGCTTCGGTGTCGTGAGCTTAGGGCAATAATACTATTTTTCATGATAATTGTATGTGTTGCAATTATTACAAACTATGGGTGTATAACAACGTAACCCTCTATTGAGTTTGTATTCAAAACCGTTTACTATAAACCTATGAATTTCAATCAACCTTTGTGTTGACTTTTTAGCATGTTTATCTCAGGTAACTGAACATATTATGGCACGGAGTGGCACGGACTTGAAAATGGCTAAACTGTTATCATTCAAACTTTTGTTACTAGATTTTGGGACCTCACTTTTTGTAAAAACTCTGATGAATAAATGAATGATAACATTATTTTCTAAAAACGTCTCTTTATGATTCGTTTTTCTATGATTATGACTATTGTACTATGAAATAATACCCTAGATTAGCTTCCGCTGCTATATTTGACAAAATGGGGGTGTTATAGATTCGTCGATCTTTTCATAAGCGAAAGAAGGCTCTAAATAAAATCTTAGTTCTTCATACCGTTACTTTTAATTAGGGTGTCATATTTGTGAAACACCTTATTCTTGCTTTTGTACGTAAACAAGAAAAAAAAGATTTTTGCATGCATGGTCTTTTTGGTCATGTCTAGTGATGATGTTGTTAGTCAAACACCATAGTGTAAAGATTTGTTCAAATTATGATAGTCGAAAACGAGTCATGATTTTCGATGATCTGTACGTATGCATGGAGAAGATGACTTAGTTTCATGGTTGGAGTTTAAGATATTAACCGTATAGTCCTTTCAAAGTTAAACTAATTTTGCTTTACCCATTTACAAGCTTAAAGGAAAGAAAACTAGTCCTAACTTTAGTTGTGTAACCATTTAATCATTTTTATATAAGAACCTATTGTATACAAGATGGACTCCTCTGATAGAAAATGACAGATTCGATTTCCACAGGTCCTTGATGATCTCCAGGATCGATTCATGATCAAACAAAGTTCATGACAATAACACCATTCCAAGAATTAATAAACAGGAAACAAGAGATTGGGGTTGGATCCCTTTAAATCTGATATTATATAAATTTGAATAAGGGATAAATGATTTACAGAATCCTATCATTATTTATAGAGTATGAAACGGTGCCTTGAGAAAGGGTATACCGTTTAATAAAAGTAAACGACATAATTATTCTAAACCTACAATTTCCTAACCGTTATAGCTTTTCTAACTGTCTAAACCTAATGGGTTTGTTTGGCCTGCGACCCAAACCAGTAAAGTATGCAGGTATGTTGATTTGCAGCCCAACACAAAGATTAATGGATTATGTTTTTCCAACATATTCCCCCTAATCTGTTAATCTTTGTGTCTTCAATCTCCTTGTTCTTGATGCCTTGATTTTTGGTGTTGATCTCTATATGGCTTTTCGGTTTCTAGTTGAACCAAATTCCAGCAGGGTTAGTGCAGCCATCTTGGTTTCGAAATTTTCGGCCTGATTTCTCATGATGTCTCAAATGATCACGATTTTAAGCGGGTTAACGCCGTCATGGTGGGGTTAGCACAATCGAAAACTGAAACTGCAAGAAATCTCCAACCGATCTACAATTCATAAAATATCCCTCTTTTAATCATTATTCTTGATCTGATTCCTTGTGATGCCTATTCTTTTCTCTTGCAACTGCTTGCTTTCTCTTTCTCCTTGAGACTGTCGTGTCTCTTCAATTCGGCATCTCTTCTTTTCCATGGCTGTTTGAATGATGATTGTCACATGAATTTTTATGTTGCTTGATCCCTTTGGCTCTGATGCCACTGATAGAAAATGACAGATTCGATTTCCACAGGTCCTTGATGATCTCCAGGATCGATTCATGATCAAACAAAGTTCATGACAATAACACCATTCCAAGAATTAATAAACAGGAAACAAGAGATTGGGGTTGGATCCCTTTAAATCTGATATTATATAAATTTGAATAAGGGATAAATGATTTACAGAATCCTATCATTATTTATAGAGTATGAAACGGTGCCTTGAGAAAGGGTATACCGTTTAATAAAAGTAAACGACATAATTATTCTAAACCTACAATTTCCTAACCGTTATATCTTTTCTAACTGTCTAAACCTAATGGGTTTGTTTGGCCTGCGACCCAAACCAGTAAAAGTATGCAGGTATGTTGATTTGCAGCCCAACACAAAGATTAATGGATTATGTTTTTCCAACATATTCCCCCCTAATCTGTTAATCTTTGTGTCTTCAATCTCCTTGTTCTTGATGCCTTGATTTTTGGTGTTGATCTCTATATGGCTTTTCGGTTTCTAGTTGAACCAAATTCCAGCAGGGTTAGTGCCGCCATCTTGGTTTCGAAATTTTCGGCCTGACTTCTCATGATGTCTCAAATGATCACGATTTTAAGCGGGTTAACGCCGTCATGGTGGGGTTAGCACAATCGAAAACTGAAACTGCAAGAAATCTCCAACCGATCTACAATTCATAAAACAACCCTCTTTTGATCATTATTCTTGATCTCATTCCTTGTGATGCCTATTCTTTTCTCTTGCAACTGCTTGCTTTCTCTTTCTCCTTGAGACTGTCGTGTCTCTTCTCTTCTCTCTTCAATTCGGCATCTCTTCTTTTCCATGGCTGTTTGAATGATGATTGTCACATGAATTTTTGTGTTGCTTGATCCCTTTGGCTCTGATGCCACTGATAGAAGATGACAGATTCGATTTCCACAGGTCCTTGATGATCTCCAGGATCGATTCATGATCAAACAAACTTCATGACAATAACACCATTCCAAGAATTAATAAACAGGAAACAAGAGATTGGGGTTGGATCCCTTTAAATCTGATATTATATAAATTTGAATAAGGGATAAATGATTTACAGAATCCTATCATTATTTATAGAGTATGAAACGGTGCCTTGAGAAAGGGTATACCGTTTAATAAAAGTAAACGACATAATTATTCTAAACCTACAATTTCCTAACCGTTATATCTTTTCTAACTGTCTAAATCTAATGGGTTTGTTTGGCCTGCGGCCCAAACCAATAAATCGGAACACAAATATAACAGGTGTAACCCTTAAATTGTATTTTGGTAACAATACCTATTACCTTGATTCCATCTTCAAAATTAATGAACCTAAAACCTTTCTTAATAATATCGTCATTAAACTCCAGGAAAATTCTAAAATAATAGTACGAGTATTAGCTACAGGTGGAAATTCCAACCCATTCTATATATGGGTCAACTTTAATCTTTTGTTCTTAAAGAGGTCCAAATAATAGTATTAGCTAGAAAATAATGGGGTCAAACAGGATTAATTGATTAAATGGGTTAAGAGCCGTCCGAAGTGTACTCTTATCAGATAAACAACATAAATCGCTCTATTAACAGGAGCAATGAGTTAACCAAAAGATGTTTAAAATCTATTGTATCAAATAAACTGTATCATCTCAAACGCAAATAAACTGTATCACCATCGAATGAAGCGATATATGATACTTACCATCGAATTAAGCTTAGTCACAAACATCATCTTCGGAATGATTATCGATTCTTAGGATTGGAGCTTTGACTTTTCTAGGAAAACAATGGGAGCAGCCTCGTCATATGAATGAGCAGATCTGTTATGCACTATGTAGCACTGAAACGGGAACGACAAAGGGATACGGGGACGATACGGGAACGGAAAAAGGCAAAAATAAAAAATTCAAGATACGGGAACGGCATAGATACGGCAATAAAAAATTATAAAAAAATTAAAAATATGTTAAAAAAAATCCAAAATAGATATATATTGATGTAAATTGTAAACTCCAAAAGTACTACATCTTCCAAAGGTAATTAATATATTGATGTAAATAACGACCTCTTTTTTATACATGTAAAACACCTTCAAATAACTTTTAATAAATAGATAGCACGATTGTGAGAAAAAAAGCAATAAACAAACGTTAAAATAAGAAAGTGTAACAAATTGAAGTTGCATGCTAGTGGTTTTAAGATGTAACAAATTGAAGTTGCATGCTAGTGGTTTTAAGAAAAAGTGAACTTTCAAGTTTAAATTCTTTATAGATATACTCATTGGTAGTCACAAACAATATGTACTATTAAATATTTTATGTAACAGAAGTAATAAATATACCCAGTGGCTAATAAATTTTGACATCCCACTACCCACTTTCCCACATCCCAAACAAAAGTCATCTTCTACATCTTGTTTTCTCTCTCACAAAACCAGACGAAAAAAAGCCATTAGCCATGTATATGTTTGTTTAAGGAATGGAATACCAGCCTTTTGGAATAAAAAAGCCCATTAAAACCCAAAAGAAACGGCTTGAAAACTTCTTGGAAATCCAGAAACGGCTAGGAAACGGCAAGGAAACGTTTCGGACATTTGGGAAACGGCAAGGAAACGTTTCGGGGGCGTATCCGTTCCCACGACGTTTCCAAACGGGAACGGCAACCTTTTAGGCGTTTCGGTGCTTCAGAGGTTATGCATTTTTTAAAAGGATTTACCAACTAACCCCTAAACTATGATAAAATAAGTTTTTAGTACATGTGTATTTTGTAACTTTTAAACATATCAAATAAAAAATAAAAAATAAAAATTCATAAAAATAGTGTTAAATTAGGAAGTTTTTGGGTTTTTTTAGTATAAAAATTAGAATTGAAAAGAAAAATTAAGAGAATGTTCCCTAATAAGGCAACATTCATTTTTTTAAATACAAAAGTCTTCACTTTGCGTTTTCCTTTATTAGATAAAAGATTTTTGTTTATTTTCTATTTTGTGATGACTTTTTTATTTTGGTGTTTTTTATTCATATTTTTGTTTTTTTCTTGCTTCACCTTTATCTTTTGCAAGGTTATAAATAACGTGAGGCGTGACGTGGCGGCATGGCCAAGCCTCACGCCTTAGGAGCCATGACGAGTTATGAGGTTTTTTAAGGCATGACTTAAAGCGGCACAATATATGAAAGTATTTATAAATTTATATATTTATATCATATTTTAAATATATTGAGTTTACAAAAAGTGTCATACATATATACGGAAATAAAGTAAATAAACTATCTTTACATGTAATCTTTTTAATTTTTATAATAAAAAAATAATTTTTATCGAAACTCAATTCAAAAAAGCCTTCACGCATCATAATTTATCACGCCTTATCACGTTTTCCACTCCTCATCTCATGTCAAACCTTAAGTATAAACTTTGGTCTATTGCGTAGCGTGGAGGTCACGCCTCACGCCTTTGAGAGGCCTTAGCGTCGTCATGACGCGCCTTTTAGAACCATGATCTTTTGTATTAAAAGTATTAAATAGAATCATTGCATATGTCATGTTAGATAAATAATGTATAAGTTACAATTAATATTTTGTTCAAACTAAAAGGTTCGGTTTCAAACTCATATATGTCAATTCTAACGCGGCCCATTTAATTAATTGTTTTAAAAAGTTCAATTTAAACTCCGACATGTTTATTTTTGTCAAATAAACATGAGATTGCATGTTTTGTTTAAAATACTTTTAACTTTAAATTGACTATATTATAAAATTGTTTTTTTATATTTAATAAAGCTTATTTCTTGTGCGAATACAACCGTTTTGTATTTAAACTGTAAAAAGTATGGTTAAACACGTCTAGGTAATGTTTGATAAAGACTTAAAGAGTCTTAATTGAAAAATACGTAAATTAATTGAGTCACTAAAAGCTTGTCTTTTTGTGCTTAGAGTGAGGGGAACGGATGCGTTGTTTGATGACGCCAAAGAATGGCGCGAGTTTTGCCAACGGAGCACCACTCCGGTGCTCGCGCCGTTCGGCCTCGCGTCGTAATTAACAGCCCGCGTGGTTCTCTTCTTTTTTTTTTAATTTTTTTTGTGTTTGTTGGGTGTTTGTATGTGTGTTTATGTGTGTTTTTGTGTTTGTGATTTATATTTGATGAAAAAGTTTGTTTTTTTTGTTTGTCGATGGGTTTTACCAGCAGGAAGAAGCCAAGAAAGACAGGGAAGAAGAAGGAAGGGTCATAAATTTTTTAAAATTTTTAAATTTTTTTTAATTCTAAACCTTATTTATACAAGTTGGCATTATTAGTCCATTATTTTGGGGTAAATGTATTGTTTTTATTAATTTAATTTTAGTTATATTGGGTATTTTTTTAATAAGTAAATGAAAAAAAAATTGGCCAACGACACCAGAAAATGTGGTGCCAACGGATGCCCCAACAAATGTGGTGCCGTTCAGTTTCTGGTGCCGTTGAGCATTTTGCTGACGTGGCATTAGGGCTGTAAACGAACCACGGACGAACACGAACAGAGCCTTGTTCATGTTCATTTATTTAATTTTAATTGGACAGATAAACGAACACGAGCGCTTAAACGGACAAATTTTCTTGTTCATGTTCGTTTATTAAGAAAATGAGTTGTTCGTGTTCGTTTATATTCGTTCATTAAGAAACTAAACGAACCTTAAACGAACATAAACGATCGAACATAAATAAACGTAGAAAAAAATATTAAATATATCAAATTATGCATAATATTTTGTTTTATAAGTGTTATATTGTTTAAACATACTAGTTTTAAATGTATACAATTAAAAGATATCATATACGAACATAAACAAATAAATGAACATAAACGAACGTTAATGAACGCATAATTGGACGTTCACCAACATAAATGAACGAACGAAACTTTTGTTCATGTTCGTTCATTTAATAAACGAACGTAAAATGATGTTCATGTTCGTTCATTTAATAAATAAATGAACATAAACGAACTTTTTACCGGATAGTTCATGAAATGTTCACTGAACGTTCAGTTCGTTTATAGCCCTACGTGGCATCATTTTTTGGGAATTTTTGCCAACGACACGACCGTTCCAGCTCTCTTAAAGTTAACAAATGACTTTTTAGGAAAAGCCAAGAGGGGGAGGGTCTTCATATTAAGTCCATGACTTAAATCATAATTTTACATATTTACCCTCCCACTTCTTTACCTATAATCCCACATAACTTATTTTAAGGTATAAAAGATTTTTTTTAATTCAGATACTCTATTCAGCACACAAAACAAACAGTCATATCACTACTAGAAAATGTGTCAATAGCAACGAAAATTTTGCAACAACCAATAATTCGTTGCTAAATTCACACATTAGCAACGAATATAGCAACGAAATTCAGTAAAATGAAGTCTTCGGTTGGCAACGACTTTTAGTTGCTAACGTTGTTGCTATCTTCTCAAAATTTGGTGGGAACATTCCCTCTCTTTTTTAGCAATGACTTTGTTGCAAAATAATTAGCAACGAAGTTTTAAAATTTTACCAATCAAACATAAGTTATTAGCAACGAAATTACAAATGTAGCAACAAATCATTTGTTGCAAAAATTCTAGATAAAAAGTTTTGGAAATTTTTAGTTGCTAAATCTATGAAAAATACAAGGGAAAGTTCTCGCTTTTTTATGATCAAATTAACAAATTTTATTCTAAATTATTTTTCTAGTTACAAGAAGTATAGGGAAAATAAATGTCCACTTTTTTACAAAAGTTTATTAACTAATGGTGGTTTAATTTTAGTCTACTTACCATAATGTATATAAATATGTTTATGTAAGATATGTAAAACGTGCTTAAGAAAGGATTTCGGATGGTTGTGTTGCTAGGTTTCCCGTGTTGAAAGGTAAGTACCCGATGGTTGTAATAATGGTCATGAAACTCGATTAACACTTGAACAAACTATCTTTGTAATGTGAGAGAGTTACTATGTGTAACGGTTTGATGCCAAGTGAATAAAATTACTTGGAAAAGTTGTGAATACTTTCTATTTATAGGGAAGCATTGAGGTTTAGAGGTAAACCCTTTAGGGAGTGATCAACGGATGCGGGGAGGTCACGCGTTGATCATCAGAGGGGCAAACATGTGGAAAAGTGTCGTTGTCAACCTGGCCCATGAGAGTGTAAGGTCTAAAGTTTAATCTATGAAAGTCCCAATTTAACACATCTATATGGAAAGAGAGTTGATATGCACACCACATAAAATAATGTGTACACCATAAAAATGCATATGTGATGTTGTACCATATGCATTACTCATGTGATTTTGTTATGTGCACATCACTTTGTGTGGTGTGCATATAACCTCCCATATGGAAATGCAAAACACAAGTAGTAAACAGATAACACAAGTAATAATTTTTCAATCATTTAATGCTTTATTGCTATAAATAAAGTATTACAAAGTGTTATGGACCACACTTATTGAATGACAATGTGATTTTACTCTTTGAACAAGTAAACTTGACAAAGTATCAAGTTTACAAGCGAACTTATTTAGATACGCTGATAGGATCAGCTGACTACTCTATAAGTTCTACAAATGTGTAAATGTAACTATAATAACAACAACAATAAAAGTGATTGTATTTACTTCTTACAACATTCCATATTTATAGTGATACGAGGTTGCTTCCTTAGTGGAGGTAGTTAGGACGTGTCAAGAATCATGTGGTGAAGTACGTCTGCATTAAATGCACGTCTATTCTTGGAAACATCCTGCCCATACTTTAGTGAACAGTTCTAGGAACCGTTCACTACTTTTACCAACTTCGTACTTAGGTACAGGCTTTAATTCAAGGAAAGATTGTCCCGCCATTTTGCTTTCTTGAATTATCCAGCCTAAACTTCACTTAGAGGAACTTAAGTTTAACTTGCTATTCTTCAAAGCATAATAAGATCATCAGGGTATTGCCACCCTTGACTCTCCTTAAAACCATCAGTGTATTCCTTCTACATATCAGCTGATATCTATCTCAGCTGACGAGTATGTCTTCAAGTGATCTTCGACTTCCTTGACAATGTCATTGACTTGAATACGTTTGAGGTTGCTCGCTGAGGCTTTGCACTCAGCGAGTCCTTCATTGCTCGCTGATATCTATCAGCGAGTCTTCAATACTTAGCCTAATTTCTGTTTAAATCTAGGCAGAGACAATTGGGCTCTAAATTGGCCCAACTATCTACTTCACATATAATTAGCAAAAAGAAAAGAAAGAAAAGAGAAGATAGAATGAGATGTAGAGAGGTGGGAGAGAAATGAAGGGATGTTGATTAGATTAAGAGAAAGAAATAAATCCACCAACACCCTCTCCACATGAAGAGAGAGGTATTTATATTTTTTTTCTAACCTAAGACGCCTAGGTGATGTGTAAATGGGTTGGGCTTGACTGTGGTTGGGCTTAAGACCCACAACGTATACAATATTAGCTTAAACCTCGAGCCCGAGTTCATGACTATCCTATTACATTTCTTACGAAGTTACATAAGACATAAAGACCTAGAGGTGTTGATCGGTTCAGTTCTCGGTTGTGCGGTTAGTTCGGTAAACCAAACAAAACCGAAAACCGAATTGGAATTAGGTTTGGTTTTTGGGTTGACCTGAATTACAAAATTTATTAAAAAAAAGATTATTACAGAGATATTAGTAAAAAAATTAGATTATTTAAGCATAACAGTGTCTTTTTAATTAGGATAATATTTAATTCTCTTCTCTCTCTCTCTCTCTCTCTCTATATGTATACATTCATATATATATATATATGTATATATATATATATATATATATATATATATATTATATATATTTAAATACCCTATTAAATTCGATTTATTTTTTCCGGTTCAGATTGCCAAACTCATATCCAACCCGAAAACTGAATTTGTAATTCGGTTCGGTTTTGGCAAATTCAGTTCGGTTATTAGTTCGGTTCGGTTTGGTTTTGGTTTTCGGTTTATTTGGTTTTTTCGGTTTTTCTGGTTAGCCCTATAAAGACCCGACCTAATCTAGAATGACCATGACTTTCTTGTTGACCTTAATACTTTTAGGCTAACGATCTCTCTCAAATGAGCGGTCATTGAAATTACAATATCTTTGAGCTCTTGTAGTCTTGGTCTTTGTCTTGAACTTTGTTGTAGTAGACTTGTTCCTTCATGCTTTGTGATATTTAATCTTGTGCCTTTATCTTTTGACTTTCCATTCGGAGATCTTTAAATCTTTTATCATCACTTGCCGACCATCATGCTCATACGTGTTTTAAAGCTATCAATCTCCTCTATTTCATCATTCTTTGATGTTGTGGTTTTGACTTGATCTACTGCAATCATATAGTTGATGTCTTTGAGGAAGTTATTCATTATCAGAGTTGAGGAAGTGTATCTTTGTTTGATCTGAGCTTTCATCTTTGTCATTTAATTCTTTGAAGCTTGAGTATGAGCATGTGGCTATGAATACGATGGATGTAACATCCGATAGAGCTATAATCATATTTATGCAGCTACTCATAGCGCGAGTGTTTGACTCACGTAAAAAAATGAATCTCTCAGTGATTTGACTTGCAACGCTAAGAGGATAAAATTTAAGCTTTATACTCCAAAACCAAAGTCGTAGAACTATGTTTCCCAGTTTCACGAAATGTTTAATCATTAAAAGCCGAGTTTGTATTAAGGCGTTATATCCAAAACAATGTAACTTTGTCAGCATACGATGTGTTCTCATTAATTATTCATTTGTTCTTTGTTTCTTCACTTTATTCTTTCTAAGTCCATCTTTTATCATCTTTTAATAACTCAATCATCGTTCCTTGGTCATGTCCCTGCATACAACCTCCAATAGAGCTATAATCATATTTATGTAGCTACCCGCATCACAAGTGTTTGACTCGCGTCAAAAACTGACTTTTTGGCAGTTAGGATTTGCGATTGGAACACAATTACATAGATAGCGTGTCTGCACTTGATTGGACTACCTTTAGAAACGTGGTTCGTGTTTATGTTTCGTACTAAACAGAAAAATCAAGAAACCAAAAAACAAACCGCATAAATCTAAACCGATAAAAACTAGCTCGAGCCCGACTCGAGCTTTATAATTATAAATGAGCCAACCTTTGGCGGGCTCTGACTCGACTCGTTCCTACCCCACGTAAAAGAATAAACCGTACTCTCGGTTTGGGTCTTAATTATAATTTAGGCTCTTTTGTTGCTGGTTCTAAAAAAGCCAATATGTTTTATCTTGCTTGAATAAGCGTATTAGTATAGCCCTTGATGCCGATATGTACTAATTACGGCTGAGCATTAGTTCGAA
The DNA here is from genome assembly GCA_026074375.1 of Tanacetum coccineum. Taxonomy (NCBI): domain Eukaryota; kingdom Viridiplantae; phylum Streptophyta; class Magnoliopsida; order Asterales; family Asteraceae; genus Tanacetum; species Tanacetum coccineum. The sequence goes on along the minus strand of BQNB010171364.1, from coordinate 413 downwards.
ACCTGAACCGAAACCAAAATGTGTTCAAAAGCTTGAACGAAACCGAACCGCATGGGACTCAGCTCGGCTCGGGTTTTTCGTTTTAGCGACTTTCAATGACTTTGATGAGTCCCTTCAATATATTGGTGCTATATTTTTCAGTGTATATGTCCAAAGCTCACAGACAACCTTAAATAGTCCCTGTAATATACTTAGTTGGAACTGAATTAAGCATCATAGTAGCAAAAATATATTTAGTCGGAATTGCATTATATATTGCAATGTGACTATAATGGAATATCATTTTTATGTTTTTCTTGTTTATGATATCTGTGATGAAATAGCTGTTGGGTTTTTACATCTATTTAACCATTAAATATATCACGAGTACGCAGCGGATAGATTAACACGTATAGAATATGCAATTAACAAAA
>BQNB010171363.1:1025-13573 GCA_026074375.1 Tanacetum coccineum | reverse complement strand
GAAAGTTCTAAAGGTACAGAGGATGAACTAGAATCTGACAAGTCAAAGAAGGCAAAAAGTGATAAAGAGAAAGCTAAAGGTAGCAGAAAGAAGATGCTTGGTAGGAAAAGAGCAGGGAAAGAGCAACAACAAGAGTCTTCAAAGAAACAAAGAATGGAGGAAGAAAAAGAGACAAATGAAGTTGAAGAAGTTGAAGAAGATGATGAAGTTGAGCTGAAAAAGCATTTGGTGATTAAAAAGGATGATGATATATCAATTGATGCTATACCACTTGCTACCAAACCACCTGTGATTGTTGATTACAAGCTTCTTAAAGAAGGGATAATGGTGCATTATCAGTTGATAAGAGAAGATGGAAGCTCCAAGAAATATTCTTTAATGATTAGACTACTTCAGGGCATTGACAGAGAAGATTTGCTGACTCTTTAGAAGTTAGTCAAAACAAAGCATTGTGATATAAGGCCTGAAGATGAAAATGAAAGAGTGATGTGGGGAGATTTTAAAGTCATGTTTGAACCAAACATTAGAAGTTAAGTATGGAGAGATCTACATGGTTATACAGTGACTGTTTGGAAATTGTATGATTCATGTGGAGTGCACTTTGTCAGGTTTGGAAATGTAAACATCTTCATGTTAGTTGAAAAGAGATATCCCCTCACACCAATAACAATCACCAATATGCTAAACAAGAAACTTCAAACTGATCATTTTAATGAGATGTGCTATCAACTGCTCAAGCTTATGGTAAAGCAGCAAAAGGGTCAATAAAAGGTTTGAATGCATCTTCCTAAGTATGATGAAGACTTTTAATGAAGAAACTTGAAGATTCAGAAGATGAACATCAAGTTTAGGGGAGGATTGTTGGGACTTAAAAGACTTCAAGGATTCTTAGAAGTTACTACTGCTCAGTGCTGCTGGTGAAAAAGTTTATGCTGCTGGATTACAACTGCTTGAAGACTTTCTACTGTCAAGAGGATAAAGACGAATTAAAGAGATAAAGATTGTTTGGAGAACAAGAATACTTGTGAAGATAAGTATTAAGATATTTATGTACAAGATATACATAATGTATTTATTTAAAAGATTATGTTTATGTTTAGAAAAGATTAAGATATCTTAGGAATGTATTGTAAGCCGACTAGGACTCCTTAGTCTATAAAAGGAGGCTCTAGGGCATTAGTTGAGATATCAGTTTTGCATATAAGTTTTCATAGTTGTCAAGTCGATTTAGAAAAGCTTCAAGGTTGTAAACCCTAGTACTAGTGAAGAGTACTCGTATTATTGATCTAATAATATTGGAGCATTTGGTTATATCTTTGTTTCGTTTATGTTAAGAAAGATTATGATATCTCTTAGGAATGTATTGTAGCGATTAGGATTTAGTTATAAAAGGAGGCCTTAGGGCATTCGTTGAGGATATCACTTCTAAGTTTTCATAGTTGTAAGTCCATTCAGGAAAAGCTTAAGGTTGTAAACCTAGTTAACATACTTAAAAACACCTAACCCCCCCCCCCCCCCCCCCCCCCCCCCCCAAAATTTTTTTTACCCCATAAAAAACTACTAGTGAAGTGTACTCGTATTATTGATCTAATTTATTTGAGGTTTGGTTATATCTTTGTTTATTCAAAATTCTATTTTAATTCATTTAACTTTAGGTATGTAAGGTGTAGATTCCCCGCAAACATTTGGTTATACATACAAAGTTTCTACAACAGTTATTTTGGATTTATCCAAGGTATTTAATTAGAAATCCTAAGGAATCGATTTAGGTTTGGGATCAACACTTGTTTGAAACATAAATGAGAGGTAAACATTTGTTCATAGAGAGTGAAGTGACAGAGCAGTTCCTGTGTTAGCTGATGGTAGTTCAAAAAGGCGCTGCAGAAAAATAGAAATGAACTTGACATGTACCAAATCTGGACATTTCGTCACACTATGATGTTTATTAAAAGGTACATAGTTAGTTATTTATGTGATAAATGTACCAGAATAAAAATAATCTGCACACTGAATATTTTGTGTGACATTTCCAGGAATTTCATTGATCAATTTGAATATTTATGTGATAGAGGTAAACTGGTTATTTTTTGTTCATTTTTAGTCACTTATAAATTTGGGACGTGTGACAGATACAATAAGTTTGAAACCATTAGTCAAATTATATATATACATATGTGACAAATATAGTCACACAATTGAACGTATGACAAAATCCATATATTGATCACATGAAGTAATTATGTATGTGGTAAATCATAAGGCAAGTTGATCACACATTAATTAAAATGTGATACTATTTTTTGCTGAATATTTAGCCACATATGAATTTGAAATGTGTGACAACTGAAAAGTAAGTTTGAAGCATTAGTCTACGATACTACCATTTATAAAGTGACAAATATATGTCACACATTGAACAGTGTGGCCAAAATGTCATTTATGGTCACATAAACCTTAGACATAATGATTAGGACTTTATAATGTGATAAAGATAAATATGAATTAATTTCTTAAGAGGCGGCTGGCGTTTTGAGCGGCGGGAAAAGAAACAATATTTTCGTCCAAATTCCAAAACATATCCATTCTTTTAATCAGATTAACAAACCACCAAACCCTAGCACAAAACATCCACACCACAATCAACATTCTATGCATTCATTGTAACAAGCTGCCATCACCATCTCTATAGCTTCCACCACAACAAGCTGCCTTCACCATCTCTATAGCTTCTACCATCTCTTGAAGTCCATCATGCCTTGGAGGACTCACGGCCAAGATTAGTTTTGGTTTACCTATTGTCTGTGTGTATATATTTGTTAGACCCAAAGAGGCAAACATCAGGGACATATTACATGTATAATCAACAATTGCCTAATAAAATAGCAGTAATGAGTCCTGAGACTGTGGAAGGCATGTTGGATATCCTAGGTATGTTATCTTGTTCATAAATTTATGTTTGCAACTGTATTTGATAGTTTTTTCTTTAAACTGGTTTGGGTGAATTACATAATGTTAGGATCAAGTCCAAAAGTTTCATGATGCACATTCTTGGTGTAAATTAATTTCTATTGAGTGGTACTTGCTGTTGGTCTAAGAAGTCATACCATGATTACGCTTTTAAAATATAAAATATAATATATATAATACGATGAAAAATTACCAATTTACCCTTGAGGACAAAGGCAAAAAGGAAATTCTTCAAAATATATATAATATAATATAATACGTATCTTAACCGGGAAGTAAGATTCCCCGGGTCGTTTCCCCAACGACTTGTGAAATTAAACCACGTTTGATGCTTGGACAATGATTTGAATGGGAAACAATAGTTGATTTGATTAACTACTTTTAACAATTAAAATTAACAAATTTTAACAATTAAGCATAAAGACAAATAACGGGAAATCAAAATTTAACTAAAAACGCAAAACGGGACCCCTAAACGGGAGGGTAAAAAAACCTTAATTGCTAAAATAAACCTAACTTAAATTTTATTTTTAACAATGACTAATTTGACTTAAAAAGTAAGTTAAAGAAAACTAGACAAAAAATGGAGTTGAATTGAACGTTAAAACATGAAAACAAAAATGGGAACGAATCAGTTCTTTAGAAAACAAAATTTTGTAATTTAGACGTACGAAAGCGAAAAACTAATTTTCCTATGATCTTAAGGATAAAAGAAAATTTTCTAAAAAAAGATTTATATATTTTGATTATTTTTCTATTTTTTATGATTTTTAAAGTTTTTAAAGAAATTATATGGATTAAAACATACTTAAATGAACTCTAACATTCTAGAAAAATGACAAAAAAGAGCTTAAACTAATTTAATTCCCTAGGAAAAATAAAGACAGAGATCCCAGCTTATTAAATATGCTGTTGAAATAAGCTTTGACAGCTTAAAAGGGCTTATTGGAAGAGAATAGTTGTATAAAAGTAAAAATTGTGCAAGGGTCTTATGAAAAAGGACAAAGGGACAGCGGTAGGGAGTGGGTGTGAGTGTGTATTGAGGTTGTGGTGTTGAGGTCAGGGGTTCGAGCCTTGCTCACCCCCGACTTCCACTTCCTTTTTTTTGGTTTTTATAAAAAACTTAAAGAATAAAAGTTGTTAAGGATAACTTTTTAAGCAACTTTAATAAAAGCACTATAAACTAGAACTCCAAAATAAGCTCTTAAAGAGCTTTTGAAAAAGCTGTTTACAGGAAATGAGCTTTTGAGCTCTAAAAGGCTTTGATTCACAAAAAGGCTTGCACACAGCTTATTTTAAGCTCATTTTTGAAACCAAAAGTTGTTCTAAATACCTTAAGATGTCTATAAGCTAATAATCGAAAAAGCTAATTAACTAAAAATACTTAAAGTTCTCTGAAAATTGAGATCAAGAATGCGAAACTCAGAACTAAACACCTAAAAGCTCAAAATCAGAAAAGATCTAGCCAAAATATGCATGACAGAACTAAGTTTTGGAAAACAGACAAAACTACTATAAGCTATCATGATAATAAATCTATTCTTATAAGCAAATATCGTAAGTTAAACTGCTGAGTCCAAAAATTACATTGTTTTTGGATTTTGAGATTTTGAAAATTTAAAAACTAATTTACTAAGATAATAAGCTAGAAAGGAAAAATAAGTCTTAATCTATCCTAAGCTTTTGTAATCTATAAGCTGTGAATTTTAGAATCTAAATCTACAAAACATGGCTAAATTGAAGGCTTAAAAGAAGAAGCAGTAGTAAACTCTTGTTACTACTGTGGATGCACTTGACCAAAATTGCTAAAAACAAATGCAGGTAACCTTGGTGGTTTCCCTTGCACTAGACTCACTCAATGAGAGTGTTAGAACACTTAAACAAGCAAATTATCACACCTAGGAAAACTAGGATCAAAAATCTCAAAGATCTAAAGAGCAAAAGCCTCCCCTAGTCCTGACACAAAGATAATAAGCATAATATAATTTTAAATCAAAACTAATCATTCAAAACCTTTTAAAATTATTTATTTATGATAACTCAGCTGTCCAATGAAAACTCAAAGTGATTTGATTTTAGAGGTTCAAACAATGTAATCCAAACACCCCTTAAAGCTTTTTGGGATTTGCATTTAGACTTAGAAATTGAATACACTTAACAAAATTTGATTACGATAATAAACTACTTATAACAGGCTTAAAAACACAAAACAACAAACTAATTAAGCTAGATTTAAGAATTTAAATTTAGGCTACTATTTTTTTGGCTATTTATGATTTTTAAAGACAAGCACATGAAAAAAAAACTAAAGATATAAATCCTATTACTAATAACAGATTAATAACATAGATTAATAAGCACACTAAGACCATATAAGGCACAAATAAAGCAAACTACATAATAGATATACAACAATTTATAAGCTAATAAGGCAAACAGTAGCTTGAAATTTAAAGACAAAGGATCTAATGGATAACTTACAAAAGGCTTAGCTAAACAGAAGCTAAAGTGTCAAATGATCGTAATAAAGCTTGGCTTTATCAGAGATAAGGCTCGTAAAAGTCATGGAGCTCTTCATTGTAAGCTTCCTTCCATTAGCTTAATTCCGACAGTTAGGTATTTAGGACTGATTTAGGATTTAGATAGATTAAAATGACAAATTACTCCAATCTAGCTTAGAGACTTGTGAGAGTTAAAGTAGAGCTTATTAAACTGTGTTTATTTATTTGGCTTTATTGAGATATTATAAGTAGAGTAATAGTTATGACAGATAAAAACTCATTTCATTATATCTAAAAGCTTGTTACATTACTGAAAAGGAACATTACAAAAGAAGCCTTTAAGAAAATACATGAAAATAAGCTAAACTAAATTAGATAAAATTAAAAGCTAACTTCCTCCTCCTTTTTTTGTGTGTGAGATGTGTGTCTATTTATAGCCATCTCCTGATCCTTCTAGACCCCTTGTCAGTTTAGACGCTCCTCTTAATAAAGCCGTACATTCCCCTACTCATTGGATAATGATGTGAGCATTGGATTGATTTGCGGACACACGGAATGCCAACGTGCATAACGTGTGTCAGGCGATCACTATTAAGAATTGCTTCGAGGAGAAGAATGTCCCCATCAGGGTCATAATACGTTGGATCAACTTCCAGTGAAGTTAGATCATCCTCTATAGCAAGAAAAGAGTCGGCTTCTTCGAAAAGGAGAAAATCACTGTCCCCGAATGAAGTTAAAGTTGGAGAAGAAGTAGAAATGATTGGATCATAGTAAGGAGTGGAATTGCCACTCGAGATCACATTAGCGAATCCAAGAACTTCTTAAGAGTATTCTTCACAAGCCATATCAATGACGTCAATTCGGTTTGCCGTCATATGATTGTAATTAGCTGTGTATCTCGAAGTTTGGTCCAGATTAAATGTGATGGCCTCTCTGCCAACACGAAGGGTTATTTCACCTTCGTATACATCTATCAATGCACGACTGGTCTTTAATAAACTCCTCCCAAGAATTAAAGGTACTCGGGGGCCTGGCTTAAAATCTACGACCACGAAATCTGCTGGAAATTGGAACTTTCCCACCGTTACATAGACGTCTTCGGCGATACCGATCGGTTCAGAGATCGAACGGTCTGCTAGTTCTAGTGTCATGCAAGTCGGGGTTAGTTCGGGAAGAGAGAGATTTTTCCATACGGAATATGGCATAAGATTAATGCTTGCGCCAAGATCGGCCAAGGCATTGCATGTATTAATCCCGGAGAATTCACATGGAATAAGAAATCGGCCAGGGTCTCCAAGTTTTTTTGGTAACTTGTTGAGGATGACCGCTGAGCAATTCTCGTTCAATGGAGTTCTAGCCATTTTACTTAACGTTTCTTTGTTTTCGATTAAGGTTTTTATAGTCGAGGTAAATTTTGGCATAAGCATCAAGGCATCCGTAAAGCTAATTTCGAAACTCAAATCTTTAAAGATTTCGTAGAATTTCTCAATTTGGTCGTTAGCTTTTTCACGGCGCCTTTCATCATTTCTTCTTGAAGGAAATGGAATTGATGTTTTTTGGTTAGGCATCGAAGCACTAACTGGAGCATTTACGGGCTCAGAGATTGATTCATGATGGACAACAGGGACAACCGGAGGTTGGACGTCTTCGGTGCTTCCGTTATTAGCAGGAGGCATCATGTCCTTTGTGACCTCGGCCTCACGTTTCATTAATTTAAGAGAAGAAGTAATAGGAATCGTGGGTCCTTTGTAAGCAACACCACTTCGAGTGGTAATACCTTTCAAGTCCTCCTTCGGGTTAGTAACCGTGTTACTTGGGAGAGTTCCCGTACCCGAAGATGAAGCGGTATTGGCATTCACGAATTTGGAGAGCATGTCTGTTAAATTGGCTATTTGATTTTGTAAACCTTGGCCCTGATTTTGCATATTTCTCAATACAGCATCATTAGCCTTGACATAATTCTCAAAATCGGTCTTTGAAACACCTTGCACTTGCTGAGCAGGAGCTTGATAAGGTTGAGCTTGGTAAACTGGTGGTTGACTAGTTGGAGGTTGATACACTTGTCCTTGGTAGAAGTTATTTCCACGGTTTTGATTGGAATTGGTTCCTCGATTTTGGTTGAAATTATTTCCTTGATTCTGATTGAAACGGTTTTGATTGTTTTGAATCGGAGGAAAACCAGGAGGTCGGATTTGGTTTGCAACCATCGGAGGTCTAGAATTTGTATTGCCTTGATTAAAATTGGCTGCAACAGCTTGTGAAACGTACTCTTGAATGTTGTCTTGATAAATGTTACCATTTATGGCTGGACAATTTCTATACGAATGAGTACCTCCACAAGTTACACAACTCTGCTTAACCGCTTTTACGGGTGCGGGAGCTTGGGCTTTTTGTTTTTCGATAAGCATAGTCTTCATCATGTTCTTAAGTTCAGAAACTTCGGTTGTAAGAGCAGCAACATCTAGTGAAATTTCGGGAGTAGATGAATTCGAACTCACTTTGGCAACGACAGTTTTTAGTTTACACGATTTAACTTAACGATGAACATTAAAAGTAAACGCGTAACAGTCACAAAACAAATAACTGAATATATGGAGTCATAAAATGACCTGAATAACAGATTGTTACACATAACATCCACCACTTTGTCCTTCATGTAAAACCATGGTTTGTGATTTGGCGAACCGTTTTAACTCGATTTAGTGGACATTTGTTACACCATCGATCAAAACAAACAAAGGCCTTTGTCCATTACCAAGTTGATACCACATGTACGGTCTAATTGTATCACGTATCTGTAGTATCTTACGCCACCCCCATCTCACACACGATCTCATAGGAACATCCCAAAAGCTTTGTACCATTAGTTTGTTAGAGTGAATCCATTGAACCCACATAGATTCTTTATTCGTGACTATGCTCCATATGTGAGCTGTCGTCAAAGAAATATTAAACGTATCTAAATTTTGAATACCAAGACCACCCTCATTCGAAGGAGTTTATGTGGGTTTAATGGATTCATGTGCATAAATTAAAAGGAAGATGCTTTTGGGACGCATCAGCTTTGTCTAATGTTAGTTGGGGATGGAGGAAAATTATACAAATACGTGATCTTGTTCGTCCCTTCTTTTATCATCGGTTAGGTAATGCCTGAAGGCTTCTTTTTGGTTTGATTCTTGGAATGATAATGGCCCTCTGAGAGGCCACTTTATTGTTCAAAATATTATAAGAGAAAGTTTTGCGGTGCGGTTTCGGTTTTCATTGAAAAATCACACCGCATTACTCGCACCGAACTACTCTGTCATATTTAATTTTTTTTTAAATAAACCCACTAAATTTCATAATTTTTGTATGATAAAATGCTTTTGTTCATACTTTCATAATTAATTATTTAAACACATTGTATTCGTTATTTATTGTGTGAGTTTTTAGGTCATATAATTTTATTTATTTCAATTTGTCATCGAAGTTTCTAAAATGCTTCATTTCATTTGACTTTTACTATTGTATAATTAATAATTTCATACTAATACACAACATTTTATATATACGTTTTAACCCATTACGTAATCTTATAATATATTATTCTATAATAAATTGTAATTACAAATAAACCATAAAAACGTTTATTTTTTACGATATATCTATGTTTTGTCGATAACAAAACATAAAATCATTGGAAGTAGAAAATAAAGTTTACTAGTTTTAAACAATAGTTTTTTAACTCAACTATCATCTCATTTACCTCACACATTATATTTTACATATTTACTTTAGATCTTATAAAACATTTAAATACATTTTTAGTATAAATGTGCAAAATAAGACATAAAATATATATTAACAAAGTATACATTAAAAGAAATTTTGTATAAAAAGAAAAACATTTTATACATCATGCATGACCTCAAAACATATCTATACAAGATCTTTTGAAATCTAAATTCGAATTTGTTGTCAGATGGCTGATTCTCTCCAGCTGCACTGGCCGGTTCCATTGAGATGATGGAACTGTCAAGAACCGGGCTACAGTATTGGCCGGTTCTATTACATTGCACTGGCCGGTTCCATTGAGGCAATAGAACCGGTGGAACTGGGCTACAGTAACTTTTAGACTATAAATACCAAGCCATTTCTCTTGTTTAGGCATCAACTTAGAATAGTTTTTCACTCACATATTCAGCTAACATCTGATCATAGATCGTGATATTTTTCATTTTAGTGTTTTGGTGAATTTCTTAATAGGAGAAGTTTTACCGACTTTGGTATATGAGATCGAGCATTAAGAAAAACTTGTAGCACGTATCTCTCATCTCTTGAAGATCCATCTACTGATCACCAAGCATCATCACTCATCATAGATTATGAAGTCATGTTTTATATTGTTATTAAAGCATTTGGGAAAATGTAATACATTCGGTAGGATTCGTAGGGTTAGATCTATCTTTGTTGTATCTTAGTATTGCTTAGCACCTATTTAAGGGTAAGTATTGTGGGGTTTGTTCCTTCGTGTTGGAACAAGGTATTTAGCTTAGTTCCGTATAAAGAGTAAGCGAATGTTGGTTTGATTCTACCTTGTGAAGAATCCGGTATTTAGCTTTGTACTGTTAAAAGGTGTAAGTGACATTGTGAGGCTTCTCTGCCGGTTAAAGGAGTATTGCTGACTAGTGTTTACGAACTCTCGAGTAGGTGACTCGGGGAGTGAAGTAGGGCAAGGAAGGTGACTTTGTAGCCGAACCACTATAAATATCCGTGTCTCATATCCTTTATGATTTATACTTATTAATCATCATAAACAAATAGATCTACAACAATAAAATAGTTAAATTAAATTTTTAATTGGTAAAACTATTCAACCTCCCCTTTTAGTTTTCCACAATTGGTATCAGAGCAGGTTATAAAAGTTTTTTTTAAATAAACCGTGTTTTAAAATCTTTATAAACCGATCAAACGAATTTCAAAAACTACAAAATTAGATCTATTTGTATTATCCAACTTTTCTTATATAAAGGGTATGAATGAAAGATCGTCAAATGATCTCGGCTCCTTGATGGTCCCAAATCGCAATAAGGTACATTATATCTCCTTCTCACTATATGTAATGTCTTAGGTTCCAAAGCCTTATGTTACCATGTGGATCTGTTGGACTGGCCCGATATTCGGACTAGGCCCAACAAACCGGTTCCGCCGGTTCCATAAGAGAAAGGCACCGGCCAGGCTTAGCCAATGGAACCGCGGGGTCTGATGAATATCACATTCTCCTTGGGCTTAAAAATAAATTGGGCTAAATAATTAATTTAAAAATCTTTGAGAATGTTTTCCCAAAATTTTCTTTTCGGATCATGATTGTCCGTCTCGGGGTTAAAACGCTAAAAGGTACACTTTTCGTTATCATACTGAATTTAATTGGTTTATATCATATATATGAATTAATTGTATTATGCTTTGTGGTTTGTATTATTTTCCTAAAAAATGATTATAATGTTTGGGTCTAGGACACCTCGACGACTTCTTTCCAAAGGATTTTTTTCAAATTATTTTTTCTCTTCTCATATCATGCTACCTCGGGTATTAAGCCTAGCTATTCAAAATTCAAACCCTATCAAGTTTCCCCATACACTCCAACGGCACATCCCTCTTAAATATAAACTCCTCACCTCCTCTACCACTCTCATTCAAATTCAAAAATCAAACCTCTCTACTTTCCCTCACATTTAAAACTCCCGATTACCATGGAAGCTCTCCTGAAAGTTGTTAGCCCCGTCTTAATCGTCATTATCATCTCGTTGCTCGCACTCATCTATCCAATGCTCAAATTCCCGCATGGAGACGTGTTCTTTATCTTAGCTCTTTACATTTCGATTGTATTTCATATCCTTTGTATCGCATTGTGTATTGAAATGAAATATATGTATTAAATTTCCTTCCTTCCTCATGCGTTATTTTTTTGGCTCGTCTTGTTTATTTTACTCATACAAAATAAGGAAAATTAAATATAAGCAAATATTCCCACATATCATTAATACATATATATGTGCACAAAATTTAATTAAAAAAAGGGGGAAATATTATATTTTTTCATTTCCTACCCCAGTCGGTTCCCTCGGTTAACAAAGTCGGTTCTCTTTGACCAACAAAACCGGCGAAACCGGCAATCTGATAGAAAAAAAATGTCAGTACTCTCTTTATCACTTCACTATTCCCATATTCCCTTCCAAAAGAACCACCATTGATGAACTGCTTATCTCGTGATCATTTTCTCAAAATAATCAACTTTTAAATCGCGAAATCCATCTCATTGTAAGTCTTGATCCTAATTCATCTCTTTTATTTAAAACTAGGATTAGGAAATCTCTCAATTTTAGGGCTCCTAATATTAAAAGCCAATTCATCGATGAATCTAACGTGATTATATATCTGAAATAACATTAGTTAGGGATTGCATCATGTTTATTGCCGAAAAATCGGTTCATGCATATAAACCCGAAGTCGAAATTTTTCAAAAAAAGGAAAACTCAAAAAAACTTATAACAATAGAGATTATCATTGTTAATAATTGTAAAAGTAGGATAAAAAGTAATTGTCATGTGAAAAGAATGTTTGACAACACTTCAAAAGTTTTAATTTCGAAGATTCGAGTTTATATGTCCTTTTGGCAAAAATCATTCATAAAACGGAATTGTAGTATTTGATTTTCTTTTGGTCTTGTTTTCTAAGATAATAATGCCGAAATCTATCCATGTTGATCATCATGATACCGCTCATTACATTCCTATGTACCACTGAACCCAAAACGTTACCGAACGTGAAAGAGAAATTTACAAATCCCTCGAACACCGATTGTTCCATGAAGGACGCGTCATTGACCCTTCATACCTTGGAGACCAACCTAACCTTCGCCCTACTTTCACGGCTATCGGTTTTGATTGCCTTCTCGATATCAACGAGAAAATTTACCCGATATTCGTCCTTCAATTCTACAAAAGTGTCCGTCTTATTCGTAACTTGAATGGAACCCTCTCCATCGCTTTCATCATTCGAAATGTCGAAATCATACTTCATCTTAAGGAATTTTCCCGC
>BQNB010171362.1:0-13573 GCA_026074375.1 Tanacetum coccineum | reverse complement strand
TTCTTCTCTTGCACTTGAGGAATTGAGCTTGGATCACTTGGAAACAAAGCTTTATAATTAAATGATCAAAGGATTTTAAAGAAGATATGTAGGTTGTAGGATCGATATACCTTAGTATAATAAGCCTTTAGCCTGTAAAGGATGTTACTTCCTTGAATAAATCCAAGTCAGTAACAATGAAACACTGATGTAATACTATCAACTATGCAGAAACTAGTTAACAGTATCAAGAAGAACACACAATGATTTAACAAACGATTTGTATTATCACACCTTGAATCTGCCTAAGTTTGCAGATCCCTAATACAATACTTATCTCTAACACTTCTAACTAAATGCTTTTTCTTGTGTCGTTCTAATGCCTTCCTAGAGATCCTTTTATAAACGTAAGGATAACTCTAGTAGGTGTACAGTTCTTGTATGACACAAATACTAATTAATACTAATCACTAATGTAACTGTTATATGATTAATACTTGATAAATACTAATGTAACCGTTTAACTAATAATCCTTTAAAGTTCCTTTAATAAAGGCAGTACTTTGACTTTCTCATACTAAGCAGGCAGTACTTTGATCTTCAACTTAGCAGTACTTTGACCTTCTGACTTGTATTTCCCAACAATGAGTTATTATCTGAGTTGACTAATGAAGATCGTATGGAAACCTTGGAAGCATTAGGTTCTATATGTAATTCAATTAAGGTTGATCGTAATAATGTTGATGTTATCCCTTGTAAGGTTTCGTATGTTGATGATTCAATTAATCTTAATATTGATGAATCCACAATACCCAGTGACCCTATCGTTCAGTCTGTGGACATCAATAAGTCAACATCCTATGATGGAGTTGCGGGTGGAAGTGCAAAGGATCAACCAAATGTTACTTCCAAATTTCGTACCTTGGTGGCTGATCCCGTATTTGATGGTGTTAACATCTCTATTCCTCGTAAAGTTGTTGAAAAGGTTAGTACTCGCTTTGAACACACTCTATATGGCTACTTTATTGGAAAGAGAATGGCGTTTTCGGTTGTTGAATATTATGCTAGGAACAACTGGGCGAAACATGGGCTGAAAAGGATTATGATGAATTCCAAAGGCTTCTTTTTCTTTAAATTTGATTCCTGGGCTGGTTTAGAGGTTGTTCTGGAGGGTGGTCCTTGGTTGATTCGTAAATCTCCGATCATTCTCAAGAAATGGTCGATGGATACTAGATTGCTCAAAGAAAAATTGACTCGTATTCCGATATGGGTTAAATTGCATGATGTTCCTATTTAAGTTTTTGAAGAGGATGATATTAGTCTAATTGCTACGTTCATTGGTAAACCTGTTATGCTTGATTCATACACAAGCTCCATGTGTAAACAGTGTTGTAAATATCGCTCGGCGGTCGACCCCCTTTAAGCGATATATCGGTCTTGGCGGCGATATATCGGTTTCTCGGCGGAGACCCTAAATTATAAAGGAATTCTGCAAAATATATATATATTTAATAAGTTTTTTAATATTCTTATTATTTTTAACTATATATCTTATGTATATGTTGTAAAATATACATTATGTGTGGTTTTAATTCAGTTTTGTATACTTTTAAATCAGAATACCAAAAAAAAAAAAAATCGGCCGATTTTGACCGACTTTGACCGGTTTTTGACCGATTTTGACCAAAACCGATTTTTTACCGATAAGTGAAAAAACATATCGGCTGACCACCGATAAGCGATATATCAGTGATATATCGGCCGCCAAGGCCGATATTTACAACACTGGTATTTACTAGCAACTAGCGTTTACTCTTGGCAATTATAGTTATATAGCTATGTTATCAAACAATTTATCAAAACAAACAACTATTGTTTCATGCTACTACTTATTGGTATTTCCTTCCGCTCGTGCTTATTGTTACTTCTTCCTGCTACCTCTATATTCGCCAAACATGCCCTAATACTAGAGGAGGAAATCTACGTACTCATATGCATTATGGCACAATCTAACTCAATAAAATAGTGTTCATGGAGATTAGTTTTAACACCTATTTTTATGTTGGGATGGAGCTATCATCTTGATACGTTAATGTGGCAGTGGCAAATGAACAACAACATAAATCTTGAGGTTGTCAATGTTAAAACTTAAGGGCACGTTTGGTATAGAGAATTTCAGAGATTAAAAATGAAGCAGAGAATTGAATTTCTTAGAAATGAAATCCATAGAGATAGTTTATTGAATTACACTGTTTGGTAGCGTCAGAGAATTGAAAAAAAATAATAATCACGCAAATATTTTTTTTTCCTTTTAAAAAAGATTTAAATAGAAAAATAAATAAATAAACAAATAATAATAATAAGAAAGATTATTATTATAAAAAATAATAATAATATATAATAATAAATAAATAAATAAATAATAAATAATAATAATAATAAACTATAAAAATAAAAATAAAAATAATATTAACAAATAATAAAATAGTAATAAAAAAATAATAAATAATAATAATAATAAACTATAAAAATAAAAAAATAATAAATAATAATAATAATATTAACAAATAATAAAATATTATTATATAATAATAAACAGTAAAATAATAATAGTAATAATAATAAATATAACGTGCAATATAAGTGTGCAGATTTAGACGTTCATTGCTTCTCAAAAAGGTTTAAATCGGTGGGGAAACGCTGAACACGTGATGCACCCTTTTTGGTGCTGACTAACCCTTCTCAAATGACCAAGCCCCAAGCTAGGAGCACTGTTCACAGGTGACTAATTACGTCTAGGAGTTTGGGGATTGAAACCACAAGATCCTATTTTCAAACAAATAGCCCTTCATTGACCGGTCAACCTGGACGTTTGCAGGTGGGGGAGTGTGGTGTGTTACCATTGGAGCAAAGCTCCTTTGGTCATTGCTTTCTATATGTTGTTTTGCTCGTACTTGTATGTTATGTAATTCCGGAACAGGTTTTTGGGATTTTTAAACCGCATGATTTTTATAGTCCAGAGCCAATCCATGTAAAGGTTTCGATGATGCTCACACTTTGGCCTACTTTTGAGAAAGATGATTTTGGTTCTGCTCATCAATGGTTAATAATCTAAGATACAAGTTCCACATTTGAGTACTTTTAAGTTCTCTTGGGGCTTTCAGGGACTGGTAATGATACATAGGATAGCACTTTTAAGTTCTTCAACAGTAAACTCGATATTCCCTTTAAACACGGTGATTTACTTCTTATTTCATCAACTTATCCTCCATTGCTACACGAAACACACTTAATTTTGCAAGATTAGTTTGTAGCTTTTGTGATAATTCTTATATATGCCGCGGAGCCAGAAAATGCTATCACAAGGGGCGAATAAAATAAGATGCATTACACAACATGTTGAGATACGTGGTTTTTAGCGTGCCTCATTAGGAATGGGTCGGGTCAAGTTAAATCCTTAAAGCTATAATTACATCAACACTTTGTATTCAACTTAACTAGTGGTAAAGATTTTGAAATTATTTCTTAAGACCACACGGTACGGGAGTGGTTTTTTCGTGTTTTGGGCGAAAACGCCACACCTACAACAGAAGTGGCGTTTTCGTGCTTGGCGCCAACATCCCCAGCCCAAATGGTCCCCAAAAACCCAGCATGAAATTGCGAGACACTGTACCGTGTCTCGCGTTTTTGTGCATTTAAATTATTTTTATTTTTTTGAGGAACTAGTGTGTGTTGTTGTGTTTTTATGTGAGAGTTGCAGGGATGAAAGAAAATGAAATGGGGGAAGAAGATTAAATTGTTAAACAATAAAAACCCCGTTGGTTATAATCTTTATTGAGACACAATATATAGAGGTTACATAACCTAGAAACCCTAATGGACCAAACCCACAAATCGGGCTTGGGCCTAATCCATCTAATACTCCTTCGCAACGAAATCATGAAAGCTCGGACTGGAGCAGAAAAAAATAAAACAAACAAACAATAAAACAATATGATTGTGTGAATTTGTGACCTTAGCAAAAATCACCAACACAAATCACGGTTGTGTAGATTTGTGACCTTAGCACAAATCATCAACACAAATCACGCGCGGTTGTGTGGATTTATGACCCTAGCACAAATAACACAAATCACTAACAATTGACAAAACATAACTTTTTTTAACATAAAAAAAAGAAAACCCTATAGATCCTTAAAAAAATCCCACTTCATACTTGTAGCATTTGAGATGCGTAGCCGTGTCGCTTTTAATAATTTCGAAAATTGTGCCCCAGCATCTTTTCCATAAGCAAAACCTGCTTCATAGCCTTTTTGAAAGGCCATCTTTCGAGTGAATGTCTTCAATTTCACCGACGCACCAAATATGTCTTCTAGATGATCCATACAGCCAACTAATGTATTTATGTAGATAATGAATAATGGTATTGGAACGGTATTTTATTAAGGAGAATGTTAGGGTTTGACGGGTGGTTTAGTGGAGGCGGCTCAACGTAGCCACCTAGGTCTCAGGATCATACCCGCTCCGATACCATGTTGAACAATGAAAACCCCGTTGGTTATAATTTTTATTGGGACACAATATATAGAGGTTACATAACTTATAAACCCTAATGGACGCAACTCACAAACCGGGCTTGAGCCTAATCCATCTAATATAATGGCGAAAAAGAAGAAGAAGTAGGGTAGGGTAGGGTGAATGGGTTTTGTTTTATTAGTTGTAATATTTTTAATTTTTTATTTAGTTTTAATATTAAAATTTGGTTTTGTTTTTTTTAAATAAAAAAAGTAAAATAAAGTGAGGTCATCATAATACCAAAAATCATGGTGTTAACTTTGGGTATTTGTGTTATGGGGAAAAGTGGTGATGTGGCATCACTTTTCCCACGACTTGAGCATGAAAACACGAAACCATAACTTGTGCTCTAAAATGAATCGTAGGTTATGACTTAATAAAAATCATACAAGTTATTTTAAGGCTTGCTTTCAAATTGGTTTCCATCACCAACGCTTTAATCAGCAGTAAGTCAAAACCTTACAAAGAAATAGGGGTGAGCATCAGGTCCGAACCGACTCGAACCGAAAAAACGAAACCGAACCGAAACCGACTAAGGGAATTTTGCAAACCGAGAACCGAACCGAGTGAACCCTATATAAACCGAAACCGAATCGAATAAGATCGGTTCGGCTCGGTTCAGTTCGGTTTATGTAGTTTGAACCGACTAAGTGTCGGGGTTGAGCCGAACCGAACCGAAACCGAACCGAACTGACCAAACCGAAATACATATCCAAAATCGAAAATCAAACCGAATAAGCTCGGTTCGGTTTTCGAGTTACTTTGCTCAGCCCTACAAAGAAACAAAGTAATATAGACTCTATCAAGGTTTTCAAGATCGGGATCCTATCCAGGATCGTTTTCGTCTTTTCAAGATCGAGATCGTAATATCAGATCGGGATCGTAAGATCCTACTATAATTTTATTGTTTTAATAGACTTTGTAATATTATACAAATCTACAAATTATTATATATTATAAATACAAAATTATATGAATGTTTCATAGAAATATTGTCCTAAACTATGATTATGAAATGTTTAAGAAGATTAACATGTTGTTTTTTAAATTCTACGAAACACAACCTATAAATTTGTAGTTCTTTAGTTTCTGATTCGAGAAAAGTAAGATCGAATCGGAGTAGATCTTAAGATCCTATGATCAAGATCGGGATCCTATAAGATCTTAAGCATACAAAGATCCTATGTAGGATCCGGATCATTTTTGCTTTGCAGTATCGTAAAATCGTAAGATCCTAAGATCAGGATCGGGATCTTAACAACCATGACCATCCCTAAATGACAGTACATATTTGCATCCTAAAATGTAGACTTGCAGGTACTAAGGTATTGTTTGGTACATTGTAATGAGAGTACGAATGGAAAACATCATTACGACAGATTGAGAAAATTGTGTTTGTTTACAACTTTAGAATGTAATGACTCATTACATGCAATCACTCATTACATCAAAAATCATCATTTTTATTCATTAGAAGTCTCTTGTTTTTTTTCAGTACATCTTAGAATGGAATGATAATTACATAAATACCTTTTATTAATTACCCACTAAACAAAAATATATACATCATCAAAGGCCATTTTAGTCTTTTTATTATTGATTACATTTCATTTTATCTTTACAACCAAACATAATTAGATTCATAATGTGTCATCTATTACTTCATTTATTTAATTACGATATTTATTCTATTCAGTCGCTTTTTCATTCCATCATACCAAATCTTTTACCTAGTAAAGGAAAAAAAAAGTGAGGAATTTTGCATTTAAAAAAAAATCTTTCCTTATTAGGTATGATGCTTCTAATTTTTTTATTCTTTTTAAATATATGTTTAATTAAAAAGCTTACATACTTTCAAAATTAGCATTATTTTGATGGAGAAATCTAATGAAGAAAAAAAACACATAAAAATATATGTGTCAAATTTATAAAAACAAAAACTTAAAAAAAAGGAGGTAATTAATAAAACTTGAGTGGTTTAATTATAAATAAATTATATAGAGTTAAGTGTAAATTTATAAATTTACAAATTTTTATTATAACTTTATAAAAAAACAAGTTAAACTTTCATAACTTATAAAATAGAAAAAATAAAAATTATATATGTCTACACTATATTTAAAAAAATAATGTACAAGCCCCGTGCGTGCACGGGGATTAAAACTAGTACACCCTAAAACTATTATATTGTAAGAGTAAAGGGTGTGGTAACGAGAATGACTCGCCACCCCACTCTCTCTTTTCTTCACTTGCTAGCCACCACACCACCCGACCTCTTCACTTCATATTTTTTGGGTATCTCGTCACTGCAGTGGCGATATAAATTAAAAAAAAAACTTTTTATTATGATTATATTTTATAATGTATGTGTTTGTGTGTGAGTGGTGGGGCCCAAATGAAGAGGTATGGGTGTGTTATGAGTGAAGGGGTATTTTTGAGTGGGAGTGAAATGCTGATGTGGCAGGCTGTGAAGCCCGTTTCGTTTTTTGGCTTAAGCCACCATACCCCTTACTCTAAATTATATTGCATAACCTAAGACATGGCACTTCAATCCATAAAAATCGTGTGGATATAAACCTGTTCTTATTTACTTTCTATCCCCTCACTGCCAAAACGGAGAAGATGAAGCAAAGAAACCAAATACACATAAGCTAATGTAATGTGTATGCGACAGCTTTGTTAGAGGGCACGTCCCCCCACTAATGTGTACATGGCTCCGCCCCTGCCATTCTCCATCTTCTTCATTTTTTTTACCTTGACACATACTATAAATTAACCTCTATTACACATTCAATTGAAAAATTATCATATATGATAAGAACGACAACCAATTTAGTTTGAAACAAACTTGTTATCTCATGAGCATTTCAGCTTAGATAACTAAAACGTCATGTATAGAATATGAAGTGATCAAATGAATAACTACAATTATCATATGATGGTTTGAGTTTAATCACACGTAATGGAAGAAGATTAACTAATTATATATGTTGTAATATCACAAGTAGGACTACTTGTTAATTACTTAATTGGCATCTCGTGTATGTATTTATTTAGTCACACGTCATTAAAATAAATAAAATTAGACATATGTCGTACACAATAACTAAGAGTAATGGTGTAGTGATGAGGTTTTACCTCTTCATTTGGGCCCCACTGCTGCCACCTCAGCGCCACCTCATTTCAACACAACACACAAAAACACCCATTCACTCATGGCATTTCTCTCTCCTCTTCATTTGGGCCCCACCCACTCACAATTTTATTTTCTTTTCCATTTTTCACACAAATTAAAATTCATTTCATAAAATAAAAATTACAAATACGGAAAATAAAAAAACAATACGAAAATTAAAAAAAAAACAATAGAAAATAAAATAAAACTACGAAAAATAAATGATATTTTTTCACCATTTTTTGTGATTGTTTTGTTTTGGTAATTGTCTTATTTGGTTCAGGCAAAGGAGTCGGCATCAAACGTGAGAATTCTGCAACTCGTTTAGCTACTCGTTGCCCGGACTGTTCTTAACTTTCTCTTGACTCGTACGCCGATCTACCGACTTGGGATCTTATGGCGTAATTCCTCGTTTTAAAACGTTCCTTCATAGACCCCGAAACCACTACCCGCGCTGCTTAAGTTGTTTCTGAGTTTTGTCTTTCTTGGCGGGTCTCGTTTTTACCCTGGTGGTCGAGACCGCAGCATCTGAAAACGATATTTTCGTTTGATCATCCGCAGTCAAAGTGATCCGCTGCGTTCCTTCTTTTGGTGTTTTTTGAGCACCCTCCACCCGTGTTCGTAAGCAAATTTTCCCACTTATTAACAAGCGAATATTCGGCCTTCGCAGGAGCTTTCCAAATATCACCGTTCATTGTCATCGCTTACGAGTTAATTCCTTTGTAAAATAGCGTTGAAACTTTTGACAATGGGGTTGAATCCGATTCCATTACCTCGGTTATCATATTCTTGGTACGATAAACGCCATTGGTACTTTTGTTGAAATCGTCATGAATCTGCCCCCAAAAGCATTCTTTGTTTCGGTCATTCCCGATATCATTATTCTAGGAAACTTTGACCCAAACCTCGCACAATAACTTCTCCTCGTCACGTGTCCAACGCACGAAAGTTTGAGTCGGAGCTGTCGTCGTCATCACAACATCTTCTTCGTCTTCGATGTTGTCGTCGTCCGCGGACAAATCAACCGCGGGGATGGATGATTTTTTTGCCATTCGTTTTCCTTTTCGACGGGTTTCTTTTGGTGGTGGTTGTGGTTGTGGTACCTTGAATTGTGTTTCGGGGACATTTTGGGTTTGGAAATTTTGAAATTGTGTGTTGAGTTGCCCTTGTTGAAACGCTTGTTGTTGATGAAAGTAGATTTGTTCGGGTGTCATTTGGGGGAGGAGGGGAAACGTATTGTCGAAGCATAAGGGAATTGGCAGGTGCGTTGAGAATTGGGAGAGAGGAGCTTCCGATAGAAGTTTTTGTGAACGATGGCCGTCGAGCGGGTTCAAAGATTGACGATTGATTCGGAGTTACTTGTGTTAAGGATTAAGCTGCGGAGAAAAGGATGTGAGATTAGGAAACCGTCATTTGGGTATTCGAGTCATTTTTTTTAATTGTAGGGTAGAAGAAAGAATTTGTGGTTGAATTGTATTTGTGTGTGGTTTTAAATTGATAAAAGTGTTTGATATATATAATTTTTTTAAAAAATTAATTTTAATAAAAAAAAAGTTTTTTTTTTTTTTTTTTTAATATATCCGTTGCCAACGGATAGTTTGGATGGGGGGCCCACTTTTTCCAACGAAACTATTGATTCGTTTTGCGACGAAGAGCTCGGCGAAGAGGGGGGCCGGTGTGGCGGCGAAGCCCGGCGAGCCACGGCGAGGTGCCACCTCAACACGACGAGGGGCTCTCGCCGTTACACCGTTTGCTCTAAGGGCGTGTTTATTTGGAGAGTGTGGGCCTGTTGGCTTGGCATCAAAATGATAAAAGTTGTTTGGTGAAAATTTTTAGGACTTCAAAATAACTCATGCCTAACAGTAAGGGTCGTGGCTTACCCCCTTCTTTTTCTGACAATTTTAATTTTGGGTACCATATTGGTACCCTTTGGCCCACTAAATAGTGTCAAAAGTTACTAAATATTCCTTTTGTACCATTCTTTTTACAGTGCAACGCAGTTTTTTATCAGTTTCTGTTGCGTAAATTTTGACAGTTTCATACTTTTGACCTGTTAAACTTTATATTTTTGTGTATAGTTTTTATAACATATGACAAAATTATAAAAAATACAAAAAATAAAATACAAAAAAAAACCGCAAAAAAAAAAAAACCGGGGAAGGGTAAGTAGAGATAGGGTAAGGAGGTAGAGTAAGAAGAGGGGAAAGTAAGTGGGAGAGCAGATAATCATGTACGATTATGATAAAGATGAGGTACATAGTCATAGGGGATGTTTTGGGGATAGTCATAAGTGAGAGGAGGGGAGGGGGGGGGGGGGGGGGGGGGGGGGGGGGGGGGGGGGGGCGGGGGGGGGGGGGGCGGGGGGGGGGGGGGGGGGGGGGGGGGAAGGGAGCGGGGGGGGGGGGGGGGGGGGGGGGGGGCGGGGGGGCGGGGGGTGGGGGGGGGGGGGGGGGGGGGGGGGGGCGGGGGGGGGGGGGGGGGGGGGGGGGGGGGGGGGGGGGGGGGGGGGGGGGGGGGGGGGGGGGGGGGGGGGGGGGGGGGGGGGGGGGGGGTGGGGGGGGGGGGGGGGGGGGGGGGGGGGGGGGGGGGGCGGGGGGGGGGGGGGGAGCGGGAGGGGGGGAGGAGGGGGGGGTGGAGGGGGACGGGGGGGGGGGGGTGGGGGGGGGGGGGGGGGGGGGGGGGGGGGGGGGGGGGGGCGGGGGGGGGGGGGGGGGGTGGGGGGGGGGGGGGGGGGGGGGGGGGGGGGGCGGGGGGGGGGAGGGGGGGGGGGGGGGGGGGGGGGGGGGGGGGGGGGGGGGGGGGGGGGGGGGGGTGGGCGTGACCGGGGGGGGGGGGGGGAGGGGGGGGGGGAGGGGGGGGGGGGGGGAGGAAGTGGGGGGAGGGGCGGAGGGGGGGGGGGGGGGTGGGGGGCGGGGGGGGGGGGGGGGGGGGGGGGGGGTTGGGGGGGGGCGGGGGGGGGGGGGGGGGGGGGGGAGGGGAGGGAGGGATGAGGTGTACAAATGGTGTTTCATGGGGTACATATAACCTAAGCCTTTAATTTTATGTGAACCCACATCACCTTTTATAACCAACACATCATTATTTTTTTTGTGGACCCACATCCTTCTCTCTATTTCTATTGTTAAAAAATTATTATATTTTAATTTTATAATAGCAAAATTTAATTTTAAATTATATATATTTTTATAACAATAATATTTTAATCAAATCTAAACTAATATCTAAATCTAAATTATAATCCAAACCTATCATCGTAACAAACGGCCCCTAAATAAGATAGAACGGTATGGTGGCGAAGCCACCTTCGCCACTAGGCTCGCCACCATACCAATGGGCCTCACCATTTGCCAAAACTTGGTATCTCGTCATTTCAGTGAGTCGAATAAGGACAAAAGTTTTTATTTATTTTCTTTTTATTTATTTATAAATGTATGTGTTTGTGTGTGAGTGATAGGGCTAAAGTGAGGAGATAGGGTGTCTTATGAGTAAAGGGGTATTTTTGAGTGTGAGTGAGATGCTGATGTGACATCATGTGAGGCCCAAGTGAGAAGATACATCTCTTCACTATACTCCTTCCTCTAAAGAGTTGATAGTTACATCGAATAAAATAATCACATGATAATGAAATTGAATATTGTTTTTATGACAACATGGAAACTAAAAATCTATGGTAAATTTGTTGACTTTGTCTTGCTAAAGTCGTGATTTTAAATTACAAAAATAAGCATATGTGAGTTACGATTGTTCTATATACCGCTTTGATTTTTTTTTACAAGAAACTGATTGTAAACTAGTGAGGCATCTATATTTCATATAGACTTTCTTTTATTTAAAAATTACAAAAATGACAATCTTTCACATAGATGTTGTTTTTTCCATTTAAGCTCTTTCATTGATGGAGAATGGGATATAGAGTTGATCATGAAATATTTTGTTGCAGTGGATGATTAAAGTGAGTAGCAAATGCTCTAATTCAACTCTATAAACCTTATATTTTAATATATTATCCATTTATGGGATGTTTTAGATGCATGATACCATCTTAAGACGTTGTTAGTTATATTGTTTTAAACCCTCAACATATCTTGGACGGTTGGTTAAGGGAGGGAGACAACCGAGGCCCCTGCCCATGTGGCACATGACGACCGAGTCCCACCCCACTACAACCCCCCTCCCCCCCACACACACCCAACAGGGACGTGTCCCTATGGACGATTTAACCATCTCGATCAGTCGAGCGACCGGGTCTTGTGTCTTGTATGTGCGTGTATTTTTTATTTTAATGTTTTTGGGTATATTTTGGTGGTATCATCGGTGTCTTTGTTACGTTCGAAAACTAGTACATGAGAGAAAAAGTTAAGGTGACAGTGAGGATTGGGGTGAAGAAGGTCAATCATTACCACTAGTCTTATATCATAAAAAGAATCTATAAAAATTTACACACATGACGTTGTAGAGTGATTTGTGACTGGTTATGCATGTACTCTTTTTCTAATGGGTATTCCTGGTAGATCTAAAATAACTTTGGTGGATGAAAAAAACTGATGGTTATACATTTACTCACGAAACACACGACCGTACCCCTATATATATATATATATATATGTGTGTGTGTGTGTGTGTGTGTGTGTGTGATTAATATGAGGAAATCTCAAATTATTTACTCTTGTTTATCGAAAATCTTAACCACGCGCTTATGACATTGTTTTTTTAGAACGGCGAGTTAGTACAATACTATAGTTAGTGAGTCAGAGACTCGACGCATCTGAGTGGGCAGAGCCCAACACATATTCTCACCTAGAAGGAAAACTCAGTGAGGCTCGAATCTGAGACCTCATGATAACAACCTCCCCCAAAGCTCTTTAGGAGACCTCAGGTGGCCAACTGAGCTAAGCCCATTGTCATGCTTTTGTAAAAGTTGATAAAACCTTTGGCAGATTTTCGTATATGTCTCTGTGTACTCACTCTTGTTAAAACGCATATGGTTAAGACATGAATATGTTGGGTTAAATCGGTTCACATATGCATGACATGGCTAGAGTTTAGTTTAAGAGCCTACGGTATCATAACACCATGGTCGGCGTTATGCTAAACTCGCGATCGCGTTATCAGCGTTATGATACTACTCCTATCAAGTTGGCAATGACGTTGAGCTGTGAATTGCTCCAGCAACGTCCAAAGCAACAAACCTTTTCAATTTCTTTCTTTTTTTCTTTTTTTGATTTATTACGTGTGTATGTGTTGTTTTTGTGTGTGTTGAGTGTGTGTGTGTGGCCATCCAAGGAAGAAGATGACATAAAGATAAGAGTTAAGTACATTTTTGGTCTTTATGGTTTGGTCCGTTTTTCACTTTTGGTCCAAAATTCAAAAAGTTTTGCTTTTGGTCCAAAAGACATAGTTTCGTTTCACTTTTAGTCCAATTCCGTTTACCACGTCAATTTTGATTGTTTGACTGTTAAATAAAATGGCATTCTCGTCTTTTCTTTATATTATTAAAATAATCAGTAGGACCCACCAACTCACACTCTCTTTTTTGCTATACCTTTTTTTAGAGTTAACTACATTTTTGCTATACCAATTAAGTAGTCGGTCATCTTCATCACATTCAATTTTCATATATCTTTTGTTTCACCACCATCGTGATTGTTGTTGAACCTTTAAAGAATGGAAATAATCATTGTTGATAAAATCCCTTCATTCATACGAATGAGATCATTTAGTTAAAAAATGGTGGTAACACCTTGTTGAAAGGTTGTATATTTTATGTGTCATAATGAGTTACAATGATATGTTTATATAAGCTAGATAATGGGCCTACATATAATACAAAGATAAATATGCCTT
>BQNB010171360.1:0-13574 GCA_026074375.1 Tanacetum coccineum | reverse complement strand
AGACTCAACCAAGAGACATACAACATGCAATGAAAATAAAGGTAAGACTAACAAGGGATCATTAATTCATAAACTACACCAAACTTTAATCATACTACATGAACTTAATATTATGTAAGTTCTAGATGATCCTTGATTCATAGAAAATGACTTTTGAGCAAAAGGTTAAGGTGACCAATTATGAGGTGATAATGCATAGTTTTCAAGGGTGATGTGGAGAATGTGAATTTATTGCGAAGGTGAGAAGATACTCAATGTGAACAAACATTAACTTTGTCTCATCCCTAAGAGAGAAGATGAGATTTTAGTTCTGAAAACAACAAAGACAAGTTGACCCATGATAGTTATGATAGTTGAAGTAAATGGGGTGACCCATAAGAGGTGGTGGAGGTTGTGGTTGTGGTGATTGGTGACAAGGAAAGAGTGATGTCCAAGGAGGACTGACTTTGGAGTGGAAGTGGATGTTAGGGTCTTGGAGGTGCATCCATGACATTTTCAAGAAAAGGATTAGATGGTTGAGGAGATGGTGTATCATTAGAAGTAAGAGGTGAGGATTGAGGTTTTGATTCAAATGAGGAAGAGGTAGTTCCAAAGGTAGATGATGTATCTTTAGTGGATGGAGTTTTTGATGATGCATTTAGTGGAGAAGGAGAAGAGGATGTTATTATAGGAGAGGGTGTGGTGGTGACATCTTCATCACTAGAGATGTTGACAAAGAGTTACCTAGGTGGGGTGATGTTTAATTTGATTTTCTTGGAAGGGTTAGAGGAAGAGGCTTGAGTAGAAGCCATGGAATTAAGATATGAAGAAGATGAAGATGATAAGAAGAGTGGTGAGGATAGGTATTTAATTTAGAAGAAGAGGATTAAAAAGATAAAGCATGAGGATTAGAAGGGAGATTCCAAAAATAGTTTAGCAAAATGCAGAAAGTGTCAGCTGGGGGGTGCTAGAAGAGAGAAAGGTTAGGTCAACTGCATAAAAATCAGAAAACACAGTAAAAATTCCGTGACTCCTGATGGCGCTCCCATATATATGTGGGGGTCCCAAATATATTTGGGGGCCGTTCCTTATTTATAGGGACCATTTTCTGGAGAAACAAAAATTTTCCAGTTTTTCCTGATTTTTGTAATTCCTTTACAAAAAAAATTTCCCACAGAAAAATGTTCCCATATTTTCTCATTTGCACTAAATCCTATTTTACCAAGAACCATCTAATTATATTCACCAAACTAGCTATCCTTAATTCTATTAGAGAAGCAAATATTGGCAAATTGAATAAGAAATTGTCATGCATAATTGCATAGAAATAATCATAGTGTATCAAAGTGCACGCAAGCAAGGTTTAGGATGATAAAATGGAATGATCATCCAAGATAAGTTATGTTGCCCATACTACATACTAATAAACTACTAAATGACATAAGTTTAAATACCTAAGCATAGATAGCAATAATAAGTACCAATAAACATAATAAAGTAGTAAATATAAGTGTATTGTCTTATAGCAATTATCCAAATTGCTCACTTCTTCTTCATATTTCTCCACAAATTCTTGAAGCCTTTCCCGATTGACCTTAATCCACCTCGTTGCTCATCTCTCAATTAGGCTTGACGATTTAGAATTTTGGTTTGACGAGTATAAAAAGGTTCCATGTTTGGGTCAATATTAGATATTATTGTTCATCATATTATATCACACTAAGGTTATTTAAAACCCTAATGATTTCATAGTTATGATTTTATGTGTATATAAGTTCTATGTAGCAAAATCACCATTTATGACACTTTTAAATATGTAAAATGGATTTCTACTTGTGATCATGATTTTATATACTTTTTCATATGTTTTATGGTTGTTAATATCATGTTATAATGGGATTATAAGTATTGTATAATGTTGGTTTAAGTATAAAAATTATAAGTATAAACTAGTAATTAAAAGTTTACTTCATGAGGTTTTGATTTCATGTGATGAGAGAACTTGTTATCTTAGACACTTGGACAAAATATGGACTAATGGACTATATAATATATATGACTTATGATATAAAGTGATATAAAGGACTTGTAACAAAGTGATTAAACTAGAAAGTTACAAAATCAAGTTTAAAACATATTTTTACAAAAATATTAAAAAGGGCTGTTTTAAATTCGAATTTAAACTATTGGTTTTATATATTTATAAAATACTACATATCATGAGGATTCCAAAAAGGTTAGAAACTCGAAAATCCGATTAATAACGAAGGAGATATGATAATAAATACTTTTATAAAACTATTTTTATAAAAGTTAATGTTCACATCAGTGTTTATTATTTTTAAAACATCATAAATAAATAGAGATTTCAATTACGAAAACGTGCTCGAAAGAATCACTAAAATCGGAGCTAAAACGAATAAAATACGACGTTTACGATATTTACGATAACTAAATTTATAAAAGTAAATTTATAACTGTCATGAACAGTAAAAAGTACTGTTCATCAGAGGACCCTAATTATGAAAATGTAATATTTTGATAACTCGTCTTAATACGAAAACGTGGACGTAAGAAACGGACTGGAAATGAGAAAGTTGCGTCGTTTTCACTAAAGTGTTATTTATAAACGTTTTTAACTTATAAACATGATTTCACTAATGCGATTAGATGGTGATGTAGCTATATAGGATTATATATGATTGTTGTTAATCAAAGTGTTTAGTACTTATACGACGTATATTGGATTAGGTTGCATTCGATTGTAATCGTGACGCATTTTCTGTTGTAATATACTTTGTTGATTATCATTCACTCGAGGTGAGTTCATAGCCCCTTTTCCATCTACTTGTTTTACAAACTCTACAGGGTGATATTACATTGTTTGTTTTACTATTGGACACAAGTGTTTTCAAAGTGTAGATTTTTGCAATAATACATGTTTTAGACTATGTAATACGTACATAGTCTACCGTTACTTCAATCTTGTGCTCCACCTTTTTACTAATAAACCTATGAATTCACTCAACCTTTGTGTTGACCTTTAGCATGTAATTTCAGGACCTAAGGTATGAAGATTGGAGGGGAACTGCGGGGATATCGTGAAGATGGATTCTGTGTTTATCTAAATTCAATGCAACTTTTATTTCCTTTAAAAACTTAAATCGTCTTTTGGTATTATGAAGCTTTTGTTTAATTAAGAATGTTTATGACTTTTAAAACATATGGGACCTAATGTATAAACTCTGATATTTTGTAATGAAATCAAATGAAATCTTATCTTAAAACGTCCATTTATGGTCGTTTCCTATATCTTGTTTGTTGTACTTGACGTAGCACCCCAATGTTACCATTCCGCTGCGTAGTCTGATTTTGGGGGTGTTACAGATGGTACCAGAGCCAAGGTTATAGGGAACTGGGTCATTTTCAAAACCTAGTCTATAACCACAAAGTTTAAAGATTTTCTTTTCTTTCATTTTTAAATACAGAATCCTTCATCGCTATCCAATATCCACGCGCGCGTATTCCCTGATCCTTACTTACTTTTCCGATTGTCATTATTGCATTATATATAATCTTATATATATAATACTTGGTTTAAATTCGATCTCTTACGTCTATCTTTTGACATATCAATATCTATTCATATCGGTCAATTATATAAATATTGACCATTTCGATTAATTCATGAGTATTATAGAATTTTTATTTTCTTGGTTAGTACCAACACCATTTTACATAGTTGCACCTTAGTCTTGTTAAATCACGTGTTCAAAATAGACTTGTTGCCAATCCGGCTAGGAAGTTTTGATGTTATCATTGGAATGGATTGGTTTTTATACCATCGAGCTCTCATCGATTGTTATGAGAAGATTGTCCGTATTCCTCTTTCGAATGGCAAGATTCTTGAAGTTCAAGGCGAGAGGCCGGAAAAGGATCCTGGATCACTTGCATGTATCAAGGCTGATGAGAAAAAGCTTGATGACATACGTGTTGTCCGAGACTTCCCTGAGGTATTTCCAGATGATCTGTTAGGTTTACCTCTTGTGCGAGAGATAGAATTTCGCATTGATCTGATTCCAGGCGCATCGCCAGTTGTTAGATCTCCATACCGGTTAGCCCCTTCAGAAATGTTAGAATTGTCGAACCAGCTTAAAGAACTTCAAGAGAAGGGTTTTATTCGACCAAGTCACTCACCATGGGGAGCACCCGTGCTCTTTGTCAAGAAGAAAAATGGTTCGATGAGAATGTGTATTGACTATAGGGAACTAAACAAGTTGACTATAAAGAATCGTTACCCTCTCCCCATAATTGACGACTTGTTTGATCAATTACAAGGTGCGTGTTGTTTCTCAAAGATAGATCTTCGCTCAGGATATCATCAGTTGAGAGTCCGAGAGGAAGATATACCGAAGACCGCATTTAGAACACGTTATGGACACTTTGAGTTCACAGTCATGCCATTTGGACTGACAAACGCGCCAGCAATATTTATGGACTTAATGAACCGCGTCTGCAAGCCGTATTTGGACAAATTCGTAATTGTGTTCATTGACGACATCTTAATCTACTCAAAATCAGAAGAAGAGCACGAAGTCCACCTGAAGACGATTTTAGACTTACTCAAGAAGAAGAAGTTGTACGCCAAATTTTCAAAGTGCGAATTTTGGTTACAAGAAGTACAGTTCCTAGGACATGTGGTCAACCGTGACGGTATCCACGTGGATCCTAACAAGGTTGAGTCTGTCAAGAACTAGAAGACCCCTGAGTCACCAACAGAAATCCGTTCATTTCTAAGATTGGCAGGATACTACCAAAGGTTTATCGAGAATTTCTCCAAGATCGCCAAGCCTCTCACCTTGTTGACTCAAAAGAATAAGATATATGTGTGGGGAAATGAACAAGATGAAGCTTTCCGCATTCTGAAGGAGAAGCTATGCAATGCTCCTGTGTTAGCACTCCCCGATGGACCAGATGACTTTGTGGTCTATTATGATGCATCGAAATAAGGTTTTGGGTGCGTGCTGATGCAGCGGGGCAAAGTGATAGCGTAGGCGTCAAGACAGTTAAAGAAGCATGAGAAAAATTATACCACCCATGACCTGGGAATTGGGTGCGGTGGTGTTTGCCCTTAAAATCTGGAGACATTATCTTTATGGTACGAAAAGTGTCATCTACACTGACCACAAGAGTCTCCAGTACATATTCGATCAGAAAGAGTTGAATATGCGCCAAAGGCGGTGGATCGAGCTTCTTAGTGATTATGAATGCGAGATCAAATACCACCCAGGCAAGGCAAATGTGGTGGCAGATGCCTTGAGCAGAAAAGAAAGACTCAAGCCGAGACGAGTACGTGCTATGAGTATTACTATTCATTCTGGACTTAAGACTAAGATTTTGGAAGCACAGAGCGAAGCTTCCAAGGATCTCAAAGCCCCAGCTGAATGGCTAAGAGGATTAGAAAGACACTTTGAGCAACGAGCTGATGGTGAAATTTACTTCTTTGATCGTATCTGGATTCCATCAATTGGAGATGTAAGGAAATTAATCATGGATGAAGCTCATACATCTAGATATTCAGTACATCCGGGTGCAGATAAGATGTACTATGATCTGAGAGACTTGTATTGGTGGCCTGGTATGAAGAGAGACATTGCTGAGTACGTTAGCAGATGTCTTACATGCTCTAAGATTAAAGCCGAACACCAGAAACCCTCAGGACTTCTTCAGCAACCAGAAATTCCTGAGTGGAAATGGGAAAAGTTAGCAATGGACTTTATCACAAAGTTGCCTAAAAGCAGCAGTGGGTATGATACGATTTGGGTCATTGTGGATAGACTGACCAAGTCGGCTCATTTCCTACCTATTCGTGAGGACTACAAAACCGAGAAGCTGGCAAAGATTTATGTCAACGAGATTGTAGCGAGACATGGTGTGCCGGTGTCAATCATTTCAGACCGTGATGGTCGATTCACGTCACACTTATGGCAAGCTCTTCAGGAAGCATTGGGTACAAGACTAGACATGAGTACAGCTTACCACCCTCAGACCGACGGTCAGAGTGAGCGTACTATTCAGACGCTGGAGGATATGCTTCGAGCCTGTGTTATGGATTTTGGTGGCAGTTGGGATACTCATCTTCCATTGATTGAGTTTTCTTATAATAACAGTTACCACACAAGCATTAAGTGTGCACCATTTGAGGCTCTGTACGGGCGGAAATGTAGATCCCCCGTAATATGGACTGAAGTTGGAGAAAGTCAGCTTATTGGACCAGAAATTGTGCAAGAAACGACTGAAAAGATTTTTCAAATCAAGGAAAGATTGAAAACGGCAAGAAGTCGCCAGAAAAGCTATGCTGATAAGAGACGTAAGCCTCTTGAATTCGAAGTTGGAGACCGAGTGTTACTGAAGGTATCTCCATGGAAGGGAGTGGTACGATTTGGTAAGAAAGGAAAACTAGCACCACGATATGTCGGACCATTTGAAATCATCGAGCGTGTTGGACCGGTGGCTTATCGGCTGAAGTTACCCCAGGAGCTAAGTTGTGTTCACGACACGTTTCATGTGTCAAACCTCAAGAAATGTTTGGCGGAGCCAGATGTTCAAGTGCCTTTGGATGAGATCGAGATTGATGAAAATCTTCGTTTTGTTGAAGAACCTCTTGAGATCGTGGAACGAGATGTGAAGAAGCTAAAGCGAAGAAGAATCCCATTAGTCAAAGTTCGTTGGAACTCTCGGCAAGGAGCTGAGTATACCTGGGAACGAGAAGACCAATTCCGGATAAAATATCCGCATCTTTTCTCCGAACCCGTACCTTCGTCAAATGTCGCAACTTGAGCCTTGAGGACAAGGCTCATTTAACGGGGAAGGACTGTAACATTCCGTATTTTCAGGTCATTTACAATACTATTTAATTTCACTATTTATTTTTTTTCTCGTACGCGTTCGCTTTTAATTTTAATCGTTAAGCTAAATCGCGTAGACTGAAAATGATCATACAATGTAAACGGGCATTAAACAATTAAATGTTTACATCAAGCAAGTGTTATATGATTATTATGAGGATAATTAATAACTTTGTTCATCATACTTTTATTGGTTACGTAAAATGCTTACGTTTCACGATAAAATGCGTTTAGGCATTCCCGGAAGTTCCAAAACCTAACTACGCCTAAACAAATACCCACGATTATACCCAATACTCAAATTAATAAATATAACAACATACATATGAGTATGTGGCCGAATTTTTGATGATAGGACCAAGAATTATCACTTGCCCTAAATATCTAGATATTATAAATATCTAGATATTATAAACTCTTACACCATGGTCAACTTGACTATTTAACCTTGAGCAAGGGTTAGAAAGTAACCATGGTTAGGTTAATAAGATATTTTCACTATATATAGCATGCATGCACTCTTCCTTTCTTAAACACTTAACAAAAATCACCAAAAACTTTCTTGTTCTCTCTTTGAAGCTCACGGCATTTTAAGCTCATATAATCAAACCATACAAAATTTTTCTACAATCCATACAACCCTTTACACATCAATCCTAAGGCATACTAAAGTGTTTTCAAGCATTGGATCATCATTTCATCATTTGTCAAGTATTAAGGAAGAAAATTGGAAGATTAGGGTTTCAAACCTAATCTAGGGTTTATAAGCTTGTAAGCTTTGGTTTTGAGTCTAAACACGGGTTTAGCATTCATTTCTCATCTCATACATCATCCTTAAGGTCTTCTAATCCTTGTACTTTTTATTTCTTTTTGATTTTAAGATGTATAATAATGTTATTTAATGAGCTAATCACCACTAAAGGACTTTTTAATATGTAAAAATGAAGTTTGTTTTCATTCTAGTGTTTAGTAGGATTTATGCACTTAAATCTTATGTCATAATGGTCATATATATCAATGAACAAGTGAAAGTAAAAGTAAAAGTAATAGTATAAACAAATGATTTAAGTATAAACATGTTTAGGTTAAATTAGGGTTTTATAAGGTTTCTTAATCTTCACAAAAAAGTGTGAAAATAAATGGAAGTAAATGTTAAACTTGTCTAATACATGGACAAATGAAAAAATATATGACTAATGTACATTAATATAAGTAACACACATATGTTTCATATGAGTTAGTTAGGGGTTTTAAAGAAACTACTAAATTAAATAATACTAAAGACAAGTTTTCTAAAACACTATTTCATCTTGAACAATATCTCTTAAGGGAGGGCTAAGTTTGTAAATTTCGACAAATTACATATAATGTTGTATGATTTATAAAATACTACATTTCACAAGAGGTATCTATGGTCATAAAAAAACTCGAAAAACCGATTAATAACGAAAATATACCCATTTACAAGTACAGATAGTTAATACTTTTATAAAACTGATTTTTATAAAAGTTACTATTCAATTACAGAAACTTTCATTTTAAAACATCTAATAATAGATATAGTACTTTAATTACTAGATCGTACTCGAAAGAATCACTAAAAACGGAACTATAAACAATAAACACGACATTTTCGATAATTAAAATGTTTATAAAGGTAATTTTATAATCTATGAACAGCTAAAAGTTACTATTCATACAGCCGGACCCAACTTTATAAATATTATGACCTCTATTAATAACAAAGACGTACTCGAAGAATCACTAAATCAGGATATAAAACTGAATAAGTTATACTGATTACAAGTTTACGCTAATTAAAACTAAACGACAAAACGAGCTGTTTGTGAATAAAAAACACTATTCATCGCAGAAAATCAAAAACTTGAAAATTTATTAATATTTGTTATATCACGATCCTACTACAAGAACGTGGAGGACGTAAGAAACGAGCGAGCAACACCTTAAAAACGACCAAATTAGGTCATTTCTTACGAAAAAGTATATTTAAAAAAACGTTTCACTTTATAAATAATTATTTTACGAAAACGATTAAACGGTGATTATGCTATATAGGAATTGAGTGGTTAGTCAAAGTAGCTATAATACCGAAGAGCGAGAGTATTTTCATATGATGCCCTTACGGATGGCGTATCCCGAGACGAGTTTGTTGGATTTACGATTTAAAGTGTCCTAACCCCGTACGTCATAGTCATTACCTCTTTAATTATGATAGCCCGAAACGATAGTCACATGGTAACAACTATAAGATTATATTCAATGGTTATTAAATTAAAGTACACAGTACTTATAGCGACCTTAATTTAAATAGTTGGCATCTATCGTCTTGCTGCGTTTGTATCTGTGAGTAATTGGACTATCTTGTACTCGAAGGTGAGTTCATAGCCCCGCTAAGCTTTTACAGTTTGAAATGATTTTTACTATTATATTGGTTGAAAACATAGCTTTATATTATAAGATTGGACGCAAGTGTATTAAAGTATATTGATTATTTGTTGCTTAATTGCCTAAGTACGATAACCCATCCTGAAGCCCATATCATAACTGTCAATTGCATAGTCATGTAGTTGTTAATTGCATTATGTGACGCTAAAGATGTTATAAATAAGATCTAAGGTGGGATAACCTCCCCGGTTTGCGTGATTAGCTGATCACCTTGTGGGAAGCCACCGCTAGGGAACGAACGTTGACCCTGTCGGACTTGATGTTGGTCGATTTTTTTTTTTTTACAAACATCTGTACGGTGCAAATAACTGCTAAATATAGCAAAAGAATATAGGTTGAACTTCAGTTTCCATGACCGTAGTGCCAACAGTAATCTAGGTTTTGTGATTGTTGGATTTGTTGTAACATCCAACGAAAAGTCTTAGCGGTCCTTGCATAATTTAAATACATAAATCTATGAAATCACCAACAATTGGGGTTGACTGTTTAAGCAAATGATTTCCAGTAGGATCAATAGGCACGAGTGCCAAGGATGCATTGGATTATGTTTGGATTGCAACTGTTAAAGACTTGATGTGCATCATAGTTTGGGAAATCGATGTTTTTCTTTTGTAATATGAAACAAGGAACAAGTAAAACTTTATGCTTTTTGTAATAATGTCTTAATAATTAAATCCAATTATCAATTAAAGACTTTTTGTAGTCGTTCTTATAGTATCTCTTGTGCTTTGTGATCTTGAAGATAACATGCCCCGGATCCTTAGTCCGCTAGCGAGCCCAGTTTTGGGGGTGTTAAGATTGGTATCAAGAGCCCAAGGTTATACATACATTGCTTGAAGGTCAAAATGTTTTTGCTGGACTATAACCATTTTCAAACATTGCATACATCACTAAATGGTGTTTTACGGGGTATTCATATACAAAATATTTGGCATAGAGTCGTTTAGGCTATATACATGCAAAATTGATATACGAGTTTATAATAATATTACGTAATTAAGGATAAAAGTCTTTAATTAATATAATTTATATAAAGCTAATTTTGATTTCAGATACTAAATCATTGTCAAATTCTGAGCACTCTACGTTACAAACACATCATTGATCTGAGGACATACAGACATCCGGTTCACTCAGTGTAGCGATGGACCCACACCCGATATATATATAAAAACACCTTGCCTATTATAGACCTAGAGGTCCACCATCGCGGACTACATACCTGGCCCTGAGGGACCACCATCACCAAGAATAGACCGGTGCCTGTAGGCGCGGAGGAGCCAGAGTAGGCACCTAACCACCTTCACCTAATTGCATCTAAATACCATTTTATTCGGAGCCTGTTTCCGGAGTTCTTACCCAGTTAGACGATGAGGTATTTCCAGGCTGAGGAGGCAGCCAATGCCTGCTGCTTTAAGAGAAGACTCTCCTGACTCATACAAAAGTCACCAGGGTAATACCATAAAGGAAGATGCCGACCCTGAGGAGACCCATATGGAGGATGATGAGGAGGATCCTAGGAGGATCCAGGCCGACTATCCTTGCACTGACAAGAGAAGCCGATGTCAGATGATGATACAAGGAGGAGGAGCACTTAGCTCCTGCTAAACCTCTGAGCTTATGTAGCACACCTTGCTTATTTAGCTGACCATAAGACCCATCCCTTGCTTAATCACGGCGGTCACGGCTAGATGACCATCTCCGACCCCAGCGCGGCAACCGGTTCCACTCCGAGGAAGGTTGCTGAGAGATAGTTAGCCTTTACGTACTCCACCACCATCACCTCTCTCTCCATACTCATTCACCAAACTTCCCAGATACCCTCTCCACCAATGTACCGATACATCACAACCTACCCAATGAGCCCTACCTATGTTGAAAGGGATCCTCCGGATCCGAGCTGCTGCGATTAGACAGAGAGATGGCACTACCATCTCCAAATCATGAGACTGAGATGCCTGAGATTTGTTTACCACTCACTTCGTAAAGGCCAAAGAGACGGCGTACAACTCCGTCCTAGGATACGAGGTCGAGGAGAGTTCGGCATTGGTACTGAAGCTAGGCAAAGGTGGACCTAGCCACAGCAAGGAGCAAGACCTTTGTGATGTGCTATATGTTAGATGCCAGATGAAAGTTACCGAAGCCCAGACGCCAGACGTCTAAAGAGTTAAGCTAATGGTATTACGATACATGGGAATGACTTGTATGACCCCTCCAGGAATTCGCACCGACCACCCTAGAGGGGGTCAACCAAGAGTTACTAGAGTTGGTTACTACTATTGACCAGAGAGGATGAGATCATAATATTCTCAGCTGGATGATGCAGCGATATTGAGACCGATAAAGCTCTACTTAGCAGCCCGAGTCGAACATGTATGTGACACGGGATAGCCCCAATGTCTATAGACGCACTGCCCTTCAGATAGAGTGAGGAGGCCAGATTATATCAGCGTGCAAGCTTAGGCACGGTCCATGGAGCTGCTTGCGATCGGGTAACATGCTGAGAGGCATATCACTTCGGACTAACGTTCAAATTTTTGGCTCATTGCAGTCGCGAGATCACTGAGTTGCAGGCCAGCAGACCGTAGGAACAGTCGTGATTTCAGATCCTCTGAAAGCGACTATCGGAGACAGAAAATTTAGTGGAGGCAACTCAAGATAGTGAAGCAGCCTCAGAGCTCAGATGATCGACGCTTCAGAGACACAGGGACCCGTGGCTAAGGGATCCTGACAGAGCAGAGCTAACAGAGGAGGCCAGTAGCATTCTTAAGAGCAGGTTATAAGATTGTAGCTACTTACAGCTTGTTAAGTATTATGGGTTATTTTCCCAGCTAGCAGAGTTTTGGGGGGGGTGGTGGTAATAGATCTTTTGTTTTGTCTAGCTACTGCTGTTTTGAGTCTTTGTTTCAGGTATCATGTAACACCCCTGGTATGTGAGTTAATACTCTACCTTTTGCCCAGTAAAAACACTTAAATGACCAAAAACAGACAATAACTGCCAAAGATATTTTGTTTTAACATTTGATGTTGTGCAGAGAAAAGGATATCACACTAAAAGACTGAAAACAGAGCTAAATGTCAAACCATGGCACAGAATGAAAAGAGTGGAAAAGCAAAGCAAATCAAAAGGCCAAAGACCAGAAAAGTCAAAGTTAAAAGTCAACTCACAAATGAACATCAAACCAAGCAGTAATTGATGAATACTATAATGGCAACTCAACCCATCTGATGGCCGGAAAGCCAATAGTAATATTAATTGAGACTGTGAAGACCAAATGCGGCTCTCAATCAATGACAACAGCCCATTTGTGTCATATTGACAGAGACTAATGAAGACTTTGACAGACCCGTCCTAAGCCCTTGAACAATCCAATCTCACCCAATTACACACAAAACCCGGCCTGAACCTTATTTGTCCTTAAAAGCCCAATAACACAAGCCTGAACCTTATTGGGCCCAAACACACCCAGTTGGGCCCAATACATAACCCAAGCCCATTACTGGCCCAATACCATTTTTTATAAACCCTAGGGACCTAAATTGTCAATAAAATGTTTGTAAAAAGAAAAGTGTTTTTTAAAAAATAATTAAAGGGACTATGAATTTGCAAGTTCCAAAACGTTTATCTCTTTATAAAACACAAGGGCCAAACTAGCAAATTCACCGCATTTCCTTCTTTAAATCCTTTTGATAAAACACAAGGGCCCAAATTGCCAATTTCCAAACTCGTATATAAAAAAAAAAAAAAGAAAAGGCAAAACAGAATGGCAAGTTAGTGAAACCTTAAGGTTTCTTTTTGGGTTTATAAAACTTTTTAAAACCTGTAACCAATCACGGGTTCCCCCTCAACCTGTTTCCCGCCTTCTCCTCAAAACCTTCAATATCACATGTTGTCACCCCATTCTTTTACCCAAACCTCCCTTTACCCGGTTTAAACCTAAACCCACACCCATTTCCCTGTTTAAATGCCACGCTGGCAATCCCCTTTCCCCCAAGGTATATCAATGGCGGGCAAGGCATCTAAAAAGAAACACAAGTGTGATCCTAGGGCTAGGAATATTAGCTGGGTTTTGTACACACACAACAAACACAACAAGAAGAAGAAACAAGCAAAAGGGCTCATATAAAAAAAAAGACACACAGCCGAAAAAAACACCTTTTTTTTCTAGCTTTCTTTTTATTTAACTTTTAATTTAAAATTGTAATTTAAGTTTGCAGAAT